>JAVQJG010045739.1:0-12068 GCA_036024015.1 Craterocephalus amniculus
TTATATCAAAGATGCTAACATGGTCCCAATTAAATGAATGTATTTCTAACCACTATTGAAGCATTTTGTTTATCTAATTGATTTGAAATTTGGCATCAATGGCTAAAAGATTATTTACTATTACAAGCTGAATATATGTTTCAAATTCCAAAGTTCTTGGTAACTGACCAATTCGTACACCACAATAGCTTTATGCAGAAATTTCCTGGAAACATGGGCCTCAAGAACAGAAGTTCTCAGCGATCCGACAAATGATTATGCAGTGAAGCATTATGGATAACAGAAGACTTTAACGAACTTGCTCTTATACAATAGAAAGAGTCCTTCTAAAGTTTTTTATTTCTGCCTTGAAGGATAAGCTAATTTCCTTTGTGCTCTGACTGTTCTGGTGTTTCACACAGTAGGTTTTTTGTTTTTTTTCTGTGTTGTACATTACTGGTAGGCTATTATGTGTTTTAGCAGAAAGGAGCAAGTCTGCATATACATTTGTACTATATATCAAAGCCCAACAAGGTACAATTACAGCAGATGTTACGAAAAAAAATCAAGTCCCGCTGAGCAATACATCGGACAAGTTGAGACAGTTGAAACATTTTTGCACCGATGATCAGCCTCCTGTTCATTTTGTTTTTTGCTGTGTCTGCTGTATAACTGGTACATTTCCTCAGAAATGATGCTTACTGTAAGGGGGTATAATTATCCTGAGTTATGCATCCCTCATGTTCTGGTAATTACTGTATGGCATTGTGTAAGACGTTTGCAAGCACAATGATCAAAACCTTGATATTTCACACTTAAACAGCACAGATGGTTGCAGGAAAAAAAAAACCTGTTTGTGTTGTTTATACTGATAATTTTGACCCCATGCAGCCAAAATATGATTTTAATGTTATGCTCATGTTTCTTTCCACCAGTTTGGGCAGCATATGGAAAAGGGGTCGTGCCATCACCTCGGCAATAGCATTCATCAGCAGCTGTGCCAATCCGGTGCTTTACTTCTTCGCCGGGAAGTCCTACATCAGACGGGAAGGCTTTTTATTCATGGCTCGCTTGTTTGAGGGCACGGGATTGCTGGACTCGTCCAGGAAAAGCCGACAGAACAGCCAGAACAGTCGTGACAAAGACAAAGATGCTGAAATTGTTGTTCTGAAAGACAAAGAGCCAGACTCAATCACCAGCTCGAGCTATAATGCCAAACCAGAGAAAAACGGTAAATAGAGAATGCATGATGCCCGATGGGAGCATCACTGGAACATTGAGCCGCTCAGGCCTTTTATAATTTCGCTTCCGTCCAGTCAGGAACTAATTTCAGTTTCAGCAGGACTCCTTGCACAGCTGATCCCTGCCGATCAAAGACGGCAACAACAACAAAGATTCAGCTCAGCATTACTCTTAAGCTGAGACTGTTACAGACTTCAAAATCAGCTGTAACTAGAGACTGCAACTGGAAATGCTTGCACTAAGAGGCCTCAGAAAAAGTGCCATTTTTCTTATTTTCTTGTATTTGTCAAACTGTACGGGCCTCACCCTGGTCTGAACTATGTGATGAGAGGAAAAAACTGTGGAGTCCAATCTAGGATGCTCAGATTTCTCACCACTCATACTTTTCATTCAATCAGCCACCATCTTTGTTGATGGAGTCTGTGTCAAAACTTGACCGCATGTTTATTGATTTTTATTTTGTGCTATTTTTTTACTGTAATTTGCTCAGACTTTTAAGGTAGACCATTTCTTGTGTGATCCATTCACAATCAGTGTTGTAAATATAGAATGAGTGGACCTGCCGAGACTTGCCATACCTACTATTATAATGCTTAACAATGTATTTTTGATCCCCTCTTTCCCCCTGTTTTATATTTAGAAATCCAATTTCATTTTGGTAATTTTTTTATTCATTATATTGTTTCCTTTTTTTCATACTGTACAGTACATTCCTTCACCCTTAACAGACTCAAATAGCTGAATGAGAATCTGAGTGCTCAAAAACAGTGCAAAGCATCTGTTTGCTGATGTGTTTGCCAATGTGGCATTGTATGGAAATGTTTACTGGTTGTAAGACAGCCTGAAGTCCAGCAAGAGTGCTTTTTAGTGTCTCCCTGAGGGGCCGTGTCTCCTGTGAGAGAGAATATTTCGACTTCTTGATATTCATAACATTTCTGAGACTTTGTTACAGTCAAAAATAAAAAAAAGACCAAATAAATACATTTAAAATGATTTAATTTGCATAGAGTGGAAAGAATCAATTCTGCAGTCGGCTGTCTTTATTAAATAAAATGACCAGATAAATAATCAGGCAAGGTATTGTATGGAACATTTAGAGCTCCACAATGTCCTGCTTGCTCTGTTTTGCCCAGACTTTAAGGCATCTTTCAGCAGAGATTCAGCAATTTTCTTTGTAACTTAAATTTTATTTTTGAGTAATAAAACGCAATTTAAAAGTCACAAGGCTAGTAGTCATCATATCCTAAACATCATGTTTTCTGTTCATGTTTTTGCCCACTTGAGGGCAGTATTACAGTCTGCTACTACTGAAAAGGTAGATGTCATTAGAAGGTCTCAGGATCAGGGGATCAGCTGTATCGTTATGCATATATACCATCACTTACAATTTTGAACAGACTTTCCTAAAGATACAACAGATTTAAGGCAACAGACTGCTGGTTGGCTTTGATATTTACCCAACTATTATCTGGCTTTTATGGGCCCATCCTTTTTGCTGTGTCCCTCCAGTTGTTCCAGCGCAGTCTTTTGTGATGTGATGAGGGTATTTTGTCCTGCTGGGAGGGACTGCTACAGCCAACCTTAATTTTGCCGCATGACTTTAGTGAGTTTGCAGCACCCTGTGAATCTCTTTGGTGTTTTCACATTCTGTTGGCTTATGTCTTCATTTTAAAAAAAGATTTTCAAGCCAACATCAGTGTTTAGCTTACTTTGTAAAACCAATAATATCTTTATGCAGCAACTACAACTGCAAATCTCTTAGATGATATCTTAAAAGGACACACCCCAATTCTTCAAAGCAACAATGCTCCAGTAGACTTTGCCACAGCTCTTCAGCTGGGCAGAGACTTGGGCTTTCACAGGGTCGTTTCTAGGCATTGCGTTGTTGCTTTTGCTGCATGCTTAGGGTCATTCATGTTGAAGACAGAACTTTCAACCTCTTCTCAATTCTATGGAAGAAAAAAATCAGTTTTCATCAAGAGTCTTCAGTTCTGACAATTACTGGCATATCATGATTCTGCCGCCACCATGCTTTACTGGTTTTCCTTTATGGCATAAGTTTATTTTCCTTAATGGATGACAGTTTGTTTTTCTAAATCATCCTGTGGACAGATGCAGCCTCTTTGCAGCTTTTCAAATCTTTGGTTCCTTCTCTGATTAAAGTCCACTTTGGTTGTTTCATAGGTTTCCATGGTCTCTCCTGTCTTAGTGAGTTTGTTGTTATGAAATCAAATCTCAAAAATGTACCTTTTATATGATCTGATTAGACACTCCATGGTCTTTATTGTTCTTATTTATAGCTTCTGTTCCATCTTGTAGTCATGTTGCAGACTCTGTTTTTTTTTTTTACAACAGGGGCACACTGAGGTCATGTGCCGTGTTAATTCCACAAAGTTTGACTGAACTGAATGAACAATGTGATTTTACATTGTGCCAGTTAGATGGCAGATAAAATGTGCTGAGCTTGATGATAATTCTTTGAGCCATTTGATGTGTTCTTAAAAGGGAAACATGAATAAGACCTGTGTAGCAAACTTGAACTGCTATTCTTTCACTGTAAAACTACAAAATTAAGCAAAACCTGAAAAGAACATGACTACGCACATATGTTTAGGCAATAGAACATATCCTGTCTCCCGGTCTGACACGGATAGATGCTGTAAATGGTTGCCAAAGAATTCTGATGCAAGAGCAAATATGATATGCAAAGCAGAGGTATGATTTAACACTCCTGTATCAACAAGTTCCTCCAGGTTACGGGAATATTCTCCCCCTTCCCACCTGTTCAACCTTATGACGAGAATGAAAAATCCTGCTGTAAATCCCTGCTCTTGTAAAAAAAATGTCCTTGTTCCCAACACCATATATTTTTTTCTTCTATTTTACTATTCTGGCTGATTGAACACTGTTCCATCAAAAACAGCAGATGTCAGGTCAACAATTTACCATAAAAACTTGTCTGCCGGTGTAACCTAATATTTAATGCATCAGTCTGCAAAACAGCAGAACGATATGAGTAGGAGGAACAACGGATACCTCGCAACCCAGTGAACTAAAAACTGGCTTCCTGTGACCAGTGGTTTTCCCCTCACATGACTAATCTTACTCAATATATTAAAGTTTTTTCATACAAACATCCTTAAGAGGAGCAGGGCTAGCTGAGACGTTCACAACCGGTGCAAAGGGGATAGATATTTCTGGTGTGGATTTACTGTCGTGACTGGAAAGAAGCAGACCACCAGGTCAAGGTAAGTTCGATAATCTTTGGATGATTCACCGCAAAGTTTAAAAAAACATCTTGCTTCATCATTTGAATGAAGTTTTCTGTATAACAAGCAAATTTTTTTTAAATGAAAAGGTTGACACAAGTTTTGATGGTCCTCTTCCTTATGTGCTCTAAAATAGAGCTTCCAGTTAATATTTTGCTTATTTATTTGATTTAAATCAGTACATTTAGTTCTCTTTCAGATGCTTGCTTGCAGGTTTGAGAATAACAGGACTGTTGCTTTATTTCACCTCAACTCTTTTATATATCTAAAAACTTTACCTTCAAAAGAATATTAATTAAAAGAATTGTATTCGTTTTTTAGCCCTTTCAGTGGAAGTCTTTTAAGGAGTACATAACAGAAGAAACTGAAACACAAAACTCCTCATGAGACTAACTACCATCATACTCTTGCAATCAGTGAATATAATGGGATTTAAGCTAAAAAAAATATTGTGGAAAAGCATGCAACACTATCATGTATATCACAGAAAGTAACAACACATCCTGTTTCCACATTTTCTCTCATCTTAAAGGTTGGGTCATTTTCAACGTTGTTCAAGCCAAGCTCACGTTCCTCAAAGACTCTCAAAGGATGAACAATAGCAGCTCCTTCCAGCAGCCCCCCTCTCAGCCCTTCTCTATGCCCATCAGCCCCTCAGCTCTGGTTGGTATCATCATCCTGACCCTGGCGTTTCTGCTGGGCTTCCCGGGAAACCTGTTTGTGGTCTGGTCGGTGCTGTGCCGAGTGAAGAAGCGCTCAGTGACGTGTCTGCTGGTGCTGAACCTGGCAGCGGCCGATGCCTCCGTGCTGCTCAGTGCCCCGTTTTTCCTCCGGTTCTTAGCTGGAGGACGAGGCTGGGAGTTTGGCTCAGCAGGATGCAAGCTGTTGCATTACTTGTCAAGCGTGAACATGTATGTGTCCATCTACCTTATCTGTCTGATGAGCATGGACCGCTGGCTGGCCGTCACGAGGCCTTTCGTGTCTCAGAGAATGAGAACGAAGCGCTCCTTGCTGGTTCTGCTGCTGGGGGTCTGGGTGTTAGCCTTCATCCTGTCGCTGCCCATGCCGTTTTACCGCAGGTGAGACTCTAACCCCATTTACATATTATATCATGCTTTTCAATATGTTGAATGTTTTGAAGCTGCTGCTATGAATGTCCATGAATCAAAGATAAGGGGATTTAGATTCATAAACATCTGTAAGGAGTACGGATCATGGGCACATTGTTGAAACAATCTCTTTACAATTTTTCTCAAGTATATAAAAAAACATGCAAAAAAAACTTCAGATACATGTGGTATGATGCAATTTAGGGGAAACACAATTTTACCAGTGCAGCTGAATTAGGTTTGAATCATTCTGACACAGTTTTTTCCATTTGTTTAATGATGTGTGCAGAAACCAACATTTGATGCAGCTGGCCTACATTTGTGTCTGAGCCTGCGTGCTTAAGCTTCACTTTTCTTTGATGCAACTTAAAATTAAGGCCACCCTTCCTGCTTATATACCACAAAAAGAAGGTCATGTAAAGGTTTTCATTTAGAATGAGAACAATTGGTCTTTATTAATCTGTCATATCTAAAAAAAGTTAATAAATAGATTTGTTTGCCACACAACCAGGGGGCCATAAATATTTTTGTTACTGCATACTACAAATATAAATAAATAAATAAATATCAATGTGCTCAATAGTTTGATTTTGTTCTTTACTTTGATACAACAGTCTGTAACACTTGGGTCTGTAAAATACTGACCGGCTAATATCGTTTGCAACAGCTCATGTATCATATTATGAGCTGTCATTTACAAAACACCACTATACTATATTCTGTAGCTCTGCATCTGACCCTCGAAAGTATCATAGTAGCAGAGGAATAGACTAAAGTCAGAAAAATCATTTGGCTTGACGAACGTCATCCCATCCCATTCTTTGGTAACAGATTGAGGCATCTCACTATGGGTGTTACCTGGGTGTGAGCAGCTATAGAGTTCCAGTGAAGCTCCAGTGACACCACATCCGTTTATTACAGACGGGATGAGCCATCCTTAGACAGCAACTCAAACGAAACACTCTGGACAGCTTACTCCCATGTTTAAGCAATAAGAGATGTGTAAGGGAAATATCTCATTCTTTTCTCCCAGATTATTCTAAAAACAATGATCCCCTTAGCAACAGCAAGACAGGGAAAATGTTAGATTTTGCTCAGCTTATCCAGAACTGACCCTCCTCTGAAGAAGGCCCATTACTGCACATGCTTCTGATAGATGGAAAAAAACATGCAAATTACTCCTTTCGCATCCTAAGCTGCCTCGATGGGACGCCTAGCTTTGCAGACATTGTATAAGCTGCTCCTCAATGCCTGGTTTGAGCTCCTTGGTGTCAAGTAGCTTCTTGTGAAGCCAGGGTATGAAAGTGGACAGCTCACCTATTGTCTGACCAGCTTATGATGGCTGACAGCTGATGATCGCTCCCTGAGATCTTGCTGTGGCTCCAGATATCCAAGGAACTTGATTGTTTTACTCTCAACCTCCCTTAAATAATATTTTCAGACTGAAGATCAATGCCAGCATTCTCCTGCATGGGTTTATGATTGAAGCTTGGGAATGTTTAGCATCCACTGACAGTTTGCAGGTCCCTACTGTTGCTGAGATGGGGGCTCCATGCGATGCATAAAAGAGGAAGCATGTAGCCTCTTTAGCTTTCTATTCTTAAGCTGTTGCCATAGCAAGAAATGAGGAAAAACCAAGCTTTTGGCAACACATTAACCTGCAGACTAGCTTGCTAACAAGTTAATGCAAACCTAGAAAGCTGTTACTATCAAAGTTGGTAAACACTGCAAAGAAAAGGTGCGTCTAAAATGAGCACATGAGACTTAGTTTTCACTTTTGTCATTACTATACTTCCATGCACACATGACTCATGTTTTCTGTCTCGCCCTTCTGATGACTAATTTACTTTCTATTTGTGTTCAAACAGCAATCTGAAGAAGACTCTGCCAAACAACATCACTCTGAGCTTTTGTATCCCTTACCACTGGAAAAGTGTGGGCCACCGGGTTTTCCAGTACCTGTTTGAGACCATCATGGGCTGCCTGGTCCCCTTCTCACTTGTCAGCACCTGTTACTCCTCCGTCATATGCCGCCTGCAGAGTGCCAGGTTCCACCGCCGAGGGAAAGGCAGCCGCCTTATCCTGCTGATCATCAGTGCTTTTGCAATATTCTGGCTCCCGTATCACATTGTTAACATCATTGAGGTGATTTGCTTGATATACATAGAAACTGTTGCTGACTGACCCAATTCTGGAAATTTTATTATAAGTGTGTAAATGTCAAGTGTGAGCACATTACAATGTTGTGCTGATTTAGTGACCAGTGTATACTCCTTACTTAAGTTACTCACCTTCATTTTACTGCTGCAATGTTTGGCCAGTGCTTTCAGTTTGAACCAAGCTATGACTTGTTGCTAATGTTTTTTTTAAAAATTTCATTAGTAAACTTTATTTTTTTTCCTTCAATATTCTTTATTTCACTACTGTCTCTGATATGGAATATCTCCTCTCTCTTCCTCAGGTGTGCGGTCTCTTGCAAGGCAGCAGTTCAGTGATTCAAGCTGCTCTTAAAGCCCGACCTAACGTCACAGCCTTCGCCTACTTCAGCAGCGCGGTTAACCCAATCCTCTACGTATTTGCTGGCAGCTCCCACATCCGACAGGCTGGTTTCAGCTTCATGGGCAGGCTGTTCGAGGCCACCAACTCAGAGAGCAGAAGTACGTCCACCTTCACCCGTAGCAGCCGTAGCGGCTCTTCCCCGGACGAGAGCTCCGTCCTGTATTCACTGTCGACTAAACTCGGGAATCCTTTTAAAGGAAAGAGCAAGGAGAGGAGCAACAGTGAGGCGGGAAGAGACGCTAAAGAGCCTGAACTCAAGACTCTGGACACTGCTGAACAGTTGGAATAGGACTTAAAAACTTTACAAAGGCATTTAAAAAAAATTTCTGAGCCTTTACTACCGTTGATGTTAATTTTACTGGGTCTAAACAGAGGCTAAAACAACTGAGATCATATTAGTGACAGTAGCACTTGGTTGCTACCTTATTTTCTGTGTTGGGTGAACAAATTGACGAGAAACAGATTTTGTTTAAACATAGTATGATTTAATCTTGTTTAGGAAGCTTTGTCAGTGTGTATTTACAGAAACCACATCAATCTGAAAAATGAGAGAACAGCTTTAAATGTGAATTAATCACCAAAAAGCTTTATTTATTTATTTTCCTGTTGCAATTTATTTTCTTTCTTTTTAAGTTACTTTTTAAATATAAACCTGAGCCATGACTTTTATAACAATGTCTACCTTTTTTTAGCAAAAATTATATATACATAAATATTCAATTCGTGAAATAAAGCATTTTCTTTTTTTATTTCAAAGACTGATTTTGTATTTTTTTCTACATCTGCACTTGGAATACTTCATGGTACTTTTTTGCGATAAATGAAGTTAGACATTTAATGATGCAATGTTCACCAACATGAACAGAACATTACACAACATAGCATGCTTCCGCCTTTTTTTCTTTTTTTGTGGCTTGCTCTATCCTGTATTTCTAAACTCTGGTGTGTGTACATCAGCATTCATGTAAACCTGTGTGATAGTGTCCAACACTACATTACACCATCCATACACAATATTTAACCCCATTTTTCCAGTAATCTTACAATTAATTACATTTTACAGGCAATCTTGCTCAAGGCCTCTTCCACACATGGGAAAGCACTATAGAGTCATGCCACCAATGGGTCACATCCCATGATGCATGGGATTTTAATTTTAATTAAATATTTTACTGTTAGTCTGTTACAGTAAAAGAATTGATACCCTTCTAAGTTATGCATGTTTTTCATTTGGTTCAACTTAATGTGATTTAAGTAATAAATTGTACCCTCTATAGCAGGTAATTTATGTAAAATAGTCAGAAAAGTGTTTCATGATCAGTTTAAATGAAGCAGGTTACAAAGCAGCAAAAATCCAGGATAGTGTATGTTGATTGCATGCATATTTTTCATATATAATTATTATAGTAAGCATTTGTCACGACCTGTTGTAAAGTAATAGACTTACAGGAGCACTAGCCTGCAATGTAGACGTGTCTGACAACCCAAAAAACTGTGGGAAACCAACATTATTCTCATCTTACTACTGATAAGTGGTGTGTGCTAAAAGAGCAGGATATCATCTGAATGTGTCTAACCACTGTGGTATCTCTCATAGTTCAGTTTTACACCTTTCTGCTCCTTTTTGCCTTCTATGCTCCTTCCTTTTTTCCATACACAGTGTGAAATATTTCACTTCGCTGTCCTGAGAATTCTTTTTCTGAAATGATGAGTAATGCAGTCTTTATTCTGCTACCCCAAACATTGGTACATTTGAGTCAAATCTAACATCTTATAAAATATCTGACCTTTGATTTTTTTGGAACAAAGCTGTTGACCATCTGGCAGGGAAGCAGAGACTGGAGAGAGTTTAAGTTGGATGAGGTTCAGGTGAGAAGAAGGAACAATCAGTCCAGGACAAATGAACTTAATTAAAGGAGACATGAACCATGACACTGTCCTTAAAGCAGTGACAACGATATGGAGGTTGAAAGCAAAGAGTAGGGTAGTGTCTGCTATATGATCCATGATGTTATTCAGAAGTTAAACAAAGATCATATCTTTCATCTGTTCTATGTCATGGGAAAAGTATGAATGATGAAGTCTGCATATGTGCCCGCAAAGAATGGTAGGCCCCAGAGGTTTGTGCTCTTAGAGACAAAACTGTATCTTTTGGGGGGAAATTTTTTTTTCTCTAAAAGATATTTCAAGAAAAGTGAGTCCACACAAAACCACTGAAAAACCTGCAGGACATATGCTGCACCTGCAAGTAAGGCTGCCAGAGAAATTCGACCAACAGAAAAGAAGACATTGAGCATTCACAAAAACTTTGGCAGGTAGGGCCTACCCTCGCAGGTTAAGATGGGGCAGTGGCGTGAACAACTAAGGAAAGAAAATGTTTGAATCGTAAACACGGAAATTAAATGGTGATATTCATGCTGAAACACCTAAACTTGTATGGAGGTGGATATTATTAAAATGCACGAACAGCAGAAGTATCTGCATGGGAAAAAGCTCAGCTAGAGGTTGTGAAGGTGATGTTGAGGCAATGATATGTGCCAAAATTAGCCTACCACATGACCAAAAGATCACAGGTAATTTGATTAAAATGCAAATATTAGAACAGTCTTGCCAAAGTGCTGTTTGCCTTAAAAATAGCACTATGCTAGACTTAAAGTCTTATAGTTGACAGATAGAAATATCCACATAGGAAATCCGTGTCCTATTCATCTTCAGCAACAGACCTGACGCTGGACTGTGTCACAATGTTTAGAGTCTTTCCTAAGAGATGATTAAGGCAAATACTGTTGACATGTTTGCGTGCACACACTCCCCATAGGCAACCAATGCGGTGTACAGTACAGCTCCCTTTGACCAAACTAAAATCAAGTGACAATGCATCCAAGTTTGTTTGTGGACAGGCCCATCACTAGACAAACTGTTAGTGGGGCCGTACAGAAGTCAAAGCAAATCATTGCAGACATTCAGTGAATAATCACAATTATTTATGATTGAATTCATTATTGGGGCATAAAGCTAAATTATTTTCTTTCCCTCCTAAGAAGGGAGCTGTGGTTAGGCCAATGACGTGATCAAAGAGGATGCATACGTCATGGATTACCAAATCGCTGAACTTTATTTTCTTTTGTTTCAGTTAAATATCCCTCTCTTCTTTTTTACTTCATCCTCTTTGCTGACAGAATAACTCTGTGTGACTCAGAAGATAAAAAAGTTATCTAGGTTACCACTGTGTTCTAGGAAGACCTTAACCTTGATAAAGTAGAGGAAAGAACCATCCAGTAACCGCCGTGACCTCCTTTGAGGTGAGATATGTGCACATTTGAGGAAACAACATTCGCTTGAGGAGTGCAGGTATTAAAACAAACAAAAAATATACACAATGGCTGATTTATACAATGCTTTGAGTGCAGTTTTGTACTTCTGAGATAACTGTATAAAAGGAAATGCAAGCAGATTCACACTGAAGGCTAGGAAGAAAGTTATCACAAAGTCATCAGAAATATTGTACAAAGCTGAAATTCTTACTGGAACTGACCTCATTTATCATGCACAAACATCATGTCGGTAGTTTAAAAAATGAAATATCATATATCAGGCAATGGTACATAAACTAAAAATAACTCTATTTCTGATATGCTGCAGAGCAATGATTAACTTTAACTGTGTAGCAACAGGCAGAACACTGAATAAGGATGACCCAGGGGCGGACTGGGGGAGAAAGCAGCCCAGGAGTCAATGACAGACCAGCCCACTTAATACGAAGTCTGAGGAGTAAGCCTGCTGCCTGCACAAATTTTGCTTAACTTGATGAAAAACATATTTATGCATTTGGTGTTTTGATTAATGCATTTTTCAGTAACTGGAAGTGTTTTTGAGAAACCTAAAAAGCAACATTTACATCTGTTGTGAT
>JAVQJG010045766.1:0-24404 GCA_036024015.1 Craterocephalus amniculus
TGATGGAGACTGTTCTGTTTTCTGATTCCAAATGAAGAAGTAAATTTGTTATGGGTCCTGTCAGGTCTTTTCTCTGGAGCGGTATGACGCAAATAAGATTACTGTATGCATCTGTGAAGAAAAAACACATTCGATATTGTCGACAAGATCATTACTGAAGAAATCATAAATGAAATAGGAGAAGTGTGGTACCCGTTGAAAGTGGACACCACATGCACTTGAAAGACACTTTAAATATTATTGTTTGACTTGTATCATTTCACTTGAAATTATTGGAATATTTACAGATGGTTTTGGGGTGGAAAGCTAAAATTGGTTAGTGTAATGTTTTATTTTCAGGGAAAGAAACATAATTTGCTAGATTGTCTGATGGGTGAGGTAGCCCAGACTAAATGTAACATTTTCTTTGTTCTGCTACTATATTGCTGCAGTAAAGCATTTCAAAGCCACATTAAATATTATTTTTTGACAAGTATCAATCTACTTGAAATGGTGGGAAAATGCATAATTTAATATTGCATAAGGTGCCAGGCGTGTGCACCCCCTCTGTTCTGAGATGCACCTCTAGTCATCATTTTCTAGAACCGGCCCTGGACCCCACCATTGTGTAAACGCACATGATGGAGCAATGAATGCATAAAACCTGTTTTTATTTTGGTGTTTTTGTATTTATTCAAGCAAACTGTTTGATATTTCTTTCTAGATTAACAAATATTAAAATTTTTGAAAAGTTGCAGATATGTTATATTAAAGTTCTAGCTTTATGTCAGAAGTTTGCCCCCTCTGGCGACCAATTTATCCTTTATCTCATTTTTTATCTTTTAATCTTTTTAAGTCTCTAGCTTCAGTGTTTCCTCATGGGGATCCTCCACATCGGGAGCCGTCTCTCTGGTCTGCGGGATGGTCGCTGTGGGGGTCGTCCTGGTCGGGATGTCTGGCCGGGCCCTGCATCGCAGCCCTATGGCTGTGGTCGGGACCCTGGCCTGCCCTGATCTTGGTGGCTCCTGTGGCGATGACCTCTGTGATCACTGGTGGGGTGGCTCCCGGTGTGGATGGATCCCCAAGGTATCGTTTCCTCACAGCGGTGTCGAACCATTTGTTTTTTATATATTTAGCTTGAATGATGTGGTACGAAATTGTTTCAGTTGAAGAGACAGACACTAGCAGACAGTTTATTTTATGATTTTGTGTGTGTGTGTGTGTGTGTGTGTGTGCGTGTGTATGTGTGTGTGTGTGTTGTGCATATGATGATAAATGTGTGACCTAATGACCTTTGTTTTGAACTTGTTTTTATCTCATTACAACAATTGTTTTTTTTTTAATGTAAAGCACTTTGAGAGACTGAATGTATGAAAGGTGCTATAGAAATAAAGTTTGATTTGATTGATTTGATTTATTCACTTCTACTTTTTTTGCCATTTGGCAGACTGTCATCAGAATGAATAATAGCTCCTACAACTTTCAAGCGTCAAACAGACTAAACTCTGAGTCCAGAGTTTTGGTGGTTATTAGATCAGCGGTGTGATTGTGTGGTTGTACGCTACTTTAGCAAGTAAATATTTCCACTTATGTAGTGTAATATGTTTGTTTTTTTTTCAAAATATCATTAAATCTAAAGATAATGCCATAAACCTGGCATATTGGGATTGACCTATATATGTATATATATATAAGTCAGAATATTAGATAAATAGCTATACTTCAGCAAAGTAGCCATATGGTTAATTGCTTCACACTACTCACCCTGTTTACTTGTCAAGCTCTGACTCTGTTTTACCAGCAAACAACACCCGAACACGCTTTAACTTCTCCAATTCCCCTCCGTGAATCGCCACCTTACCGTGGTGGAGGGGTTTGAGTGCCCCAAGGATCCCAGGAGCTATGTTGTCGGGGGCTTTTTGCCCCTGGTAGGGTCTCCCAAGGCAAACTGGTCCTGGGTGAGGTGCCAGACAAAGTGCGATTCGATAAACTTAGGGCACATCAAGGGACACAAAAACCTTGGCTAGGTATGGAAGACCAGGACTTTATGGAGTCAGATGCAAGTGCTGCTGGGGATACGCTCTACTTTTGGCAGTATAGTCCAATGAACTATATGCGATCACCTTGCTGTGATCTTCCAGGATGCCCTTTAAGTGCTACACCAATGCTATCTCCTTTTACTTCATAACAAATGAAATCAAACTTTATTTCTATAGCACCTTTCATATAGGAAGTCTCTCAAATCATAGAAACAAATGTTGGAATAAGATAAAAACAACTTCAAAACAAAGGTCATTAGGTCACACATATCATCATATATACAACACACACACTCACACACATACACACACACTCACAACAGAAATCATCAAGTCATTCCTCTTTTTATAAAAATAAACTGTCTGCTAGTGTCTGTCTCTTCAACTGGCTCGACACCACTGTGAGGAAATGATATTATTTACAATCCTTTGAGATGCACTGTGTTTTTTTGTAACATGATAATTGGATTAATTGTGCACTATTTCCCCACATCTCTACACAATATGTGAGGTATAACAATGTTATATGTTATATATTATTCTTTTCACTATAGTCATATCGAAACTGTCACAGTAGGTGGATTTTTTGCTTTACACTTTTATAGTGTTCATCACATCCTGTTAACTGATTGCAGATAAGAATATTGTGTGGGAATTTCTTTTAATGGTATCACTGCATCGGTCATTACCTTGATCAGGGATTTCTAATGCTAACTCTGAACCAACCTTTAAAAATAAATGTATATATAAATGTATATATATATATAAATAAATATATATATATATGGAGAGAGATAGAGGGAGAAATATAGCTATATATATATAGATAGATTTAGATATGGAAAAAAACAAAACCTCCAGAGGACTAGTGAACATGAAAGGGAAGTGCATTTCTGTGAGTGTGCTGGGAATTGGGGCTTCCTGTTTGCATCAATACATTTTTTGCTTCAAAACCAAAAAAAAAGGAAAGAGAAGCTTTTTTTCCTCGTTTCAATTCTAAAACTAAATAAAAAGTCACAATAAACTGCTATGATATCATTTATTTGTGCTCAGAGCAAAAATGGAAAGCGACAAAACCTGAAAGTTAAATCTGCACCGTGTTTGCTTTTTTACGTTTAGGAAACAAAAAACATGTTATTTTCCATTTTTTCAATTTTTGTTTTAAAGAAAAGACATGAACAGCTTGAAGTACATGGAGCCGATGAAGTACCAAGTGTAAATAGCCATATATAGTGAGACGGAAATATTTATATTATCCTCTGTGTATTCAGTTTAGGAATAATATATATATGTATAATATACATATATAGTATATAGATATGAAGATGCATACTCAAATTTCATTTCTAGCTGCCACTCAGCAACACATGTCAGGAATTCACACACTGGTTTGTATTGATAATGAAGCCTTATCTGTCTGTGTACACCCTGCTGAGCTTCAGGAGATGTAATTCACGCTACATTAATTTCCTGTAACATTGCATCAGCCAGCGATTTTCCCTTTCATATGGTCCTTTGGTGATTTATGGTTTCTTCGGATGGAAAGGGTTTCACTGTGCCATTTCTCCTTGTGGGTTTGCTTTAAAGCCGGAAAAGTAGAGATTGTGATGTGTGAATGGAAATCAGTGTGATCCTATCACCACTTAGAGAAGTGATGAACTAGCTGCAGAAGCTGAACACACACAATTTAGTATTTGCAAAGATAAAGATAAATAAATTATCATTTCAAAATGGAGGAGGCGTTGAAGCTCTTTTTTCTGAAATCCAGTTTGAAAGAAAGTGTGAACAGGATGAAAAATTAGCACTCGTCATTTGCCAAACAGAGACTGGAGATTTTGTCTCCAAGCGTCTGCTTTCATCCAGCCAGTTTGGCAAGTAACCAGCAGTGCATTTGAAGATCTGTTTAGTTTTCAGGAACCTTAGTGAACAAAATATGTTTCCTTTACTCAAATGAGAGGAGCATCAGTTTAATTGCGTCTTTAAGCAGCCATTAAATGAGTTATGTTACAGTCAGAGCAACTGTTTACACAATAAAACATTTCACACATGCAGACACTCTGGGGCCCATCTGGGTGTTCCTAATTGGGTCTAATGCTGCAATGATTATTACATTTTAGTTCATAAATAATTGTAGGTAAGATGTAATTGTCTATTTTCATCTTAGCATTGCTTTTGATAAACTATAAAAGAATAACAAGCATTTATCAGAAATTAATCAAAGCAGAAAGTAATAACATTTTCATATGCCTTTTACACTTTGCAAATCAACATTAATCACAGCAGGATAGTCAGCAGATGATGATGATGAAGATGGGTGTAAGCTATTATCATACGGTTCGATTGGAAGGTGAGAAATGCTTTGGAAAAACAACGATCCTGTCTGTTTAATCCATCCGTTATTAAATGTGGATAAAAACAGGGTTATTTAGAATAATCATACCCACATATTATGGGGCCAGTTGAATAATACTTAAA
Organism: Craterocephalus amniculus; assembly: GCA_036024015.1. Lineage (NCBI taxonomy): Eukaryota > Metazoa > Chordata > Actinopteri > Atheriniformes > Atherinidae > Craterocephalus > Craterocephalus amniculus. The sequence goes on from JAVQJG010045766.1 coordinate 4,494, forward strand.
CTGCATTAGCTAAAGAAAGGCTGGTTAGACAGAACCCTGTATAGCACAAGTAGAGTAAATGTATTGCATTTTGTTATTGGTTTTGTTTTGTCTAATTTTTGTTGTCAGTATTTGTTTTTTTTTTACTGATAAAATGAGAGTGAAACCACATATGTGGACTAAATGGTGCCCTTTAAGAAAAATTCATGTGTAAAAACAGTTTCCATCACAGGTTTGATGAAGTATCTTTCTGTCTTTCTTTCACTGTTTCCACATTAATGGGCGCATTCACACCAGTATGGTCTGAGGGACTCGTTTTGATTGGGTGGGGAATAGGTTTGGTTTGTTTTCACACTGCACTTTGCTCTGGCGGACCAAACTTTCTGGACAACATCACTCACTTATAACTGATCGCTACCCCTGACCGCTGACCAAGAAGGATTGTTTACAGTGTCTGGACGATGTGCCCCTACAAATGCGCTCTTTGCTGTGATTAATCTCTGTCAGACAAGTAATATCACACAACCGATGCTTTATGGACACAGCCATCATCGTTTCTGATTTCTGGCTTGCCAGGGTATCAGATTCCGTCCATGCGATCGGTTGCCAGGAAATTAGTGATGTAAAGATGTTTCTGATCTCAGGCTTAAAAGACATCCCTTCCTTCCTCCATGTCCCAGGTGACCGGGATAACATTGATTAGACAAATTAAACCATGGAGTATCTGGCATCAGGTTTACCAGTAACCTCTCCTCTTCTTCCTCACAGATCAGTTTCTGAGTCATCGAGCGTCTAATCTTCATGTTGTGCAAACCAATCCCACTCCCCTGACCCAACCATGCAACTGTACACACAGAGGACAGAGCCTGAGCGTCTAAAATCAAGCTTGCACCCACATGCATTGTTTCATAAATGCTCTCTTTGTATGCACAAACACACACAGCCTCCCACTCTCAAAACGGAAATCTTGTAAATATTTAACCATAAATCATAGGTTAGCACATGATTTCACTTGTTTTTAAGCCCGACAGTGAGGATGAGGTTTATGGTCAGACCCTGCAGCCGGTTAGCACAATGTGCTACGTGATGCTCCCTTTTAGTCGCTATTTGGAAAAAACAATAAAAGCTATTCCAAGGAACTGTAGGAAGCCGTTCAACTAATGTCATTAAACAGATGCCTGATTTCCAGATCCGTAAAGCTGCTTTTTTTTGTTCCATAATATATTTTTTCAGTTTCGCATCTGCATCAAAACCTACATTATGTTTAACATTTGGCAGCAGCCTGCTGTGGTTTTCAGTCTCTTAATGGTAAACGGCACTTTGACCTGATTTTTGCACATGCTAATCCTTTGAACACCAGCTAGTTTTGGAAAAGACCATCTGGCATGGCTAGGTCTCTGAATCTGAAAAGATGAGGTTAACAAATTATTTAAAGCTCTAAACTAAACAAACCATGTCAGTTCTGGCCAGGGGTAGCAATTACACTCATCCACAAACAGAAATCGGACACATTCGGGTCTTGCAGACGAACCTGAATCTTGTTTTCTGAATAAGAAATCATAATGTGTCAAAGAGCTGGCATTTCGAGTTTCGTTTCTGACTGCCTGGGAACTTGCTGACTAGCTGGCCTTCCCACCGAGCAGCTGTTGCTGCAGGAAGCTGAGGTTTCTGATTTGAGGCATTGACGTGGGACTGGCTCACCTCACATGGAGGTCCTCTTAGTGAAAAAATGTTTGATTTGAGACGTTTTAAGTTGATTCCAGATGGTTAGAGCCACCCTTTAAGGAAACTGTCAAGCCTCTAGCTTCAGTATTAATGCATGTAGGTCACAAAACTGTTATAATCACCTTTACTGATTAAAAGTTGGTGTTTATTGCTGTCAAATTCTGGTAAAAGTGTTTCTTTCTCTGTAATTATATTCCAAAGAGGTCAAAAAGAAAATTTAAGCCTTTTATTACCTCAGAAAAACAAGTTTTCATTATAATAGTGCATCATAGCTGTTGCAGTAGTTATTGTGAATAAGATTTATGTTCGAGGCATACTTTGGACTCAGCTCGTAAGTTCACAGCTGTGCTTCCGATGTGAACTTTTCACCAACGGCTTTGACAGCAGCAGCAGTCACCTGTTTTTCCTGAAAGCCTGTTTCCTCAAGGCTGTGAGTTTAAGCACATGGATATGACTTTTTTTCTTCCGCTGAGCAGCCCGACTTATCCCACTTTACAAACAGGACATGGGTCAAGTGGGTTGAAGCTCCTTGGTTGGAGTGGGAATTTGACAAAGAAAGCTTTTGTGGAAAGAGGCGAGGTTGGTCGGATTCTTAGAGGCAGGAGGTAGATCAGCTGAACAAGCTGTACTACTACCTTTTTTTTGTTGAATCTACAATTGTTTTTATTTAAGGTGCTAAATTTAGCACGATACAGGTTCTCGTAGAGGTTCACTTTACAGAAAAAACATGATTAATGTGTATAAATTGTGATGTGAGCTGATGTCTTCCTGTTTGAGGCTGTTCTTCCGTCCTCTGTGGGCCATCTGCTATGAAATGTTATTCATTTTCTGTTAACAAAATTCCAAAAAATCAAGTGGCTGTGAAGGACAAGGCACAACTCTCATCTTACAGCCCTTAAGGTCATCTTGGATCATTACCCTTTTGTAGAAGTTATCCTTTTTTTATCTGAGCATCTATTTTTCTTTTTGGTTTTGTCAACAGATGGTGTGGTGTGTTCCTCCAGAATGTGCTGGTACTTAATGAACAGATTTCCTTCTGATTACTCTTGCATAAAGGTCAAATTTGTGTAGGTGGTGCTGCCGAGAACAACACACCATGATTTTGCTGCTTGCAAACAGAGCAAACAAATGCTGCCTTTGTATCGTATCATTTGCACTGCTTCACATTTTACAGATGCTTGAACTGAAATTGAAAGCTTGATAATCAGACACAAACTCGAAACTCTAAATGAATGCCTATGAAATACCAGAAAAGGATTGAATTCACTTTCAATGTTTCCTGAGAACAAAAATAGCTCTTTCTGCTGGTATAAAAATCAGAAAATCTGTGTTTATATTATTGCTAGAAACATCATTGTCATCACACCCATCATCGATACTTTCTGAGTCACGACGCTGACTTCCACAAGGTGTCTTCTCTTGTGACCCTGACTTCACTCCAATACAGTAAATATCCGAAGAGTTCAGATCACACAAAGGACACAAAGTATTTGATAGACTGTTTTATTCTCAAATACTAAGATTAGCCTCTTTTGTAGTGACCTTGAACTGTCCCAAACTGTTAAATCGCTGGCTGGTTAAAGTTGCAGGGGGCACTCCTGCGAGGAGAGCGGACTTGTACGGACGGTGTACGCGCAGCTGGTGTGACTGCGACTGAAGTGAACAGTATACACAACACAACACAACATGGTCAAGTCGGCGTTGGTTTTAAACCCTTTCAGATCACGTAGCTCCCTCCACCTCTGAAAATATACTCTGATATTCACCCGTGCCTTTTCTCCGGTTTGGCCAAGTTCTCTCTTTTTTGCTTGTTTCTCTTCCCTGGTCGTCTTCGCCGTATATGCTGTTGTTTGTTATACACGCGAGCGATTCATAATAAAGGCAAACTGACTAGCAGCGATGTGGATGTTTGTTACATAAATAAACTGAGTAATGACTTCGAAGACGTCACTTCCAGGCCGTATCACATTGCCTGTAATGGCTGTAAATAAGGACAGACAAAAATGCAACTCCAAGCCGTATGGAGCTCACAGAGAGATCGGACCAGCGATTCATAACAAAACATTGGTTAAATGGAGTTTTGTGGCAGAAATTGCCGTATTTAGAGGCTGCGCAAGCTGGCCCCATTCACTCCGCTGATGGTGTGTGGATCTAAATATCTTCCGAAGGAGTTCAAGTTACACCAAAACTGTCTGGGTGAGTAAATGATCGTATTTCATGATAGAAAATAGGTCCAGGTTGCAAGAAAACAAACTTCTCCTCTAACAAGGAGTACTGAAAAATGTCAAAATCCTTCATTCTGTCAGTATTTAGGCCAGTGTTGTACCAAAGTGTAACTAGATGACTCTTATACCGCAAATTAATCAATTCAGTAACAGCTGATGGGTCAACATCAACTTGCTGAGTTTGTGTTGGTACAAATAAAAATACAAACAAGACGCTAACAGAAGTCAGATACGTTTAATCTGCTTGTCTGATCTAAAGAGGTGAGGCAGGAAACTGGAGCTGCGTTAGCTAGGAGTTTGTTTTCTCCTTTCGAACTTCTTTTCGGTGTTTCTTCTGCTAACACGGTATTAATGCGGAGGGAGGGATAGAAGGGGCACAGGCGAGTTATCTGATTGGTTCCTCTCCACGACCAACCACAGCCATCCGGTGCCATTTGCCGTGGTTGGTCAAGGCCTGCAAGACTCAGAGAGGTCTGATTTTTTTTAAATTAATTATGAATACATAATGTATTGACTAGTCTCAGCATAGAGGGACCTTTTCAAGTGTTTCTGAACAGGATTGCCAATTATAACTTTAAAATACCATTAACCTCTCATGCTGTGATTTTTCCACATCCACTTTATAAACTCTTATTTGTCCAAAGTTTTTAGCCGCTAAAATTAAGAACTGCTTCCTATATGGCTAAAATATCTTTGATATTGATGCTAAAATGATTCCTTTTATTAATTGTAAATTCTACCTTCTAGCTGGTAAATGTCATAAAGTTAGAGGTCATGTTTCCTTGTTGGGATACAAAACATAAAACAAAGTGGTTGGTCAAGGATGATAAGCTTATGTATTTCTTTAAGTGAACTATATTACTAATAAGATGTGATAACCTCAAAGCATTAAAAAAAAAGTTCCAGGTTCCTATTTCTGAGGGGCAGTGAATGCAGCATCATTTGAAATTGAGATACAGGATCAGGATGTACAACCTTTGATGAGTTTAGCCAGAAATCTGAAAAGCTAACTGAGTAAACGTTAAAGTGGCTTGTGTTATAAGTTTTCGAGCTGATTCTCACATCATACCACAGATATATGCTCTAAAGCATAGTGAAAAGGGATTAATTTAAATAAGGCAAGGTAGCTTCTTTGAGGCCATCGCTGCTAAATGCTGAATCACAGAACTTTTAAAGCCTTAAAATTCACATTTCTGACCTTTCCTGATGGTCAATGTGTCCAAGAAATAAGACTAACAGACTAATACAAGTCTGAGACCGTCTGATAAGTCAGGGATTATTTTCTTGTCAACAAAAAAATCACAAGAAATTCTTCATGACTTTTAAATCACTCGGCAATCAGAGAAAGATCTGTAGAGACATCTCTAATCTGGATCTGCGGCTCTGCGTCACTCATCTTTTGTTTTTTTCCATTACAGTTCATGCAGTGATTGCTTTACTCTTGCCCAAGCAAAGAGCAGATGTTCCTTTCAAGGACACAAAAACCTCCAGGTGAACTCCCTCCAGCATATTCTGTATTTACCGTTGCTGGTTTCCACATCCAACATGATCTTATGAGCACTGTCCCGTAACAGAGACGAGTCAGCGATTCATTTCAAAATCCCTTTCTGTCCATTTTCCTTAAAAGCAGACTTTACACTCTTTGATTCCAGAGTCGGCTTCGGCGCCGATTCCTGGAGCTGAGCATCACGCTGTGAGAGGGGAGGCTGATAACATGAGAATCATGTTCACACATCAGTTTTCTGTGTGCAGATAAGAAAAAGAAGATATAGTTCTCCTCGTGTGATAAAGGGAACAGACTGATAGTCGAGGGATGCAGAGATGAAACGACTGAAGGGGAGGGAAAGGTAGAGACGGTCTGTTTTTGGGAAATTGTCGCTGCAAGCTTTTGAAGAGCATGTGATTCTGCTGCTCAGCATGAAACAGCCGGGGAGCTCAGCGCCTCGTGCTCTCATGACGCTCATCGGGAACATGAAAGGTGCGAGATGCCTAAAAGCCGCAGTGTTTGAGGATGTGGCGAGAGGCAGTAATACCGGGATGATTAGATGTCTGATGATCTTCTTCATGAAAGGCTTTGACAGAGATCACAGCAGCCACAAGTTATGAGATTAGCCTATTTTTTCCTCCTTTAGATTTCTCACTTTTACACTCACGCACTCGCGTTAACAAAACTGTCACCCACTTTCAACTCGCACTGATACCAAAATTTAGCCCAGAAGGCAGAATACGAGTTGCTTTTTGAGTGTGATAGAGTCAATACATAACCAGCAAGTTTCTAAACATGTTTCTTGAGTCAGATGGTCAGTTTGCTGACATGTAAGAAGAAATATTAGATGACTTAGTTAAGACAATTTTGTTTTCAGACAGTAATTTGGGAAACTGTGTTAAAAACAAAGGAACCGATCTGGTTATATGTACGAATTCGCTTTGGGCGACACGTCCAGTGTTTGTCTTTTTAGCGAGCCACTGCCGTGTTTCATATTGAATTGCTCTGCATGTCCAGAAAGCCAGAATCATGTCATCCCCTCTTGAGTTTTTTCCAAGCATCTTTAATTATTTATTGATCTGACGACCCACTTTGCCAGCAGGATATTATTACCACTTTCCAGTAATGAAGATGTTACACTACGTAGGAGGTAGCGGATCTCTACTTTTTGTCTGCACCTGTTTCTCGCAAATATGTTGATGTATGCAAACTTTCCAACAAGCATATTAGAGATAAAGTTTAACCTGTGCTGACCAATAAATTTTTGAAGCCTCTGGAGTAATGCATTATGCCAATGGCTTTGAGTTTACTAGGCTTTCACTTTGCCTGTATTTGTATTTATGTGTACTTTTAAATATGTTTCAGTGATATTGTCTTTTAATTAAGTAGTAAAGGCTGGTCCAGTCCACTCAATCAGATAAACTACTCAGTGTCCCAGTATGTACATTTTTCTGCTTTAATGCCTCCTGCCCTTCTACCTTCTAATTTACTTTTATCAAATTGATTTATTTTATTTATCTGTTTGATTAAGGTCATTATTTTTTTGTATTTATTTTATATAATTTATTATTTTTCTCTATTTAGTAATTATTATTAATTTGTTTTTAATTTAATTAATTTTTTATTTTTTTTAGATTTTTTTTTTCTGTATTTACTTTTTTGTATTATAAAGAAATTCAAGCATTATGGGCTTAAATTCAGGTATAGATCTTGACTAGTTCATTAGCCATAACATTGAGAATTATGAGCTCAAGCTAAATTCTCACATGGACCAAGCATTATGCAGACTAGTTTCCTCTGTGTCTGTGACCCTGTGGGAGTATTTACTGACCCACTTTTGGCCCCCAGCAGAGAAACACACAGCTTCTGGTTACTTTGTGATCCTGAAAGTGTGTCACCATTTAACTTATACTATCCCTTTCAAACCCCACTCATCGCCTAACTCAACATGAAAGCCTGTGCTGGATTCCAACCCTGCAGAAAATCTCCATGTCATCACGGGAGACTGCTCTGACATTATGCTAAATAAGACGCTTTGACTTGTTTTGCTGTTGTTAGGTCGACGATGCATTGAAAAGAAGAAGTGCAGCTGTGACCTTGTTTCTGTTTTGACATGAAGAGGTGTGTTTATGTTGCCTCCTGCCTGGATAGATAGCAGTATTTTTGTCAGGCGATGAGAATGGCAGGTGTCGCCCGTGTCATCGTTGCTATAAAGTTTGACGAAGGTCTATGTGAAGTTGCTGTTCGGGCTGTCAGCGGCACGCCGCTACAATCCGTGACCCGGCCAGCACAGTCAGCCTTGCTGAGCTCGGAGCCTTTTGTTGTAGTGCTGTGTGTCTCGGTAGCTAAGCAGCAGTTGGCATGTCGCCACATCGGGCTGTGTGTCATGCTGTGCTGTAAAGGCCGACAGCTTAGTCAGGCACACACTTAAGAAACTGTATACACACACACCCATACATGTAAGACATTTGTATTGTGGATGTCGTAAACAAAAAAAAATCCCCACTTTCCAGTCTTCAGTTCTCTTAATGAACAATAATTCAATTTAATGATTCAGTTCGATCAATAATGACATGAGCTGTTTGTGTTCAGACAAAATAAAGATGGCAGAGAATCTTTTAGCATCTATTTATAGTTTTTTCTTTTACTCTGAGACATACTTAGATGCTTTTAGAACAAGCAGTCCCTGACTAATTGTTCAACATGAAGAACTGTTTTATGTTTATGTTACATCCCAGGAAGTTCCCCTCAGCCTGGGAGAGTTTCTACACTGATGCAGGAGCTAAACATTCCTGCAATCGAAAAAACTCCCAATATGAAGTTTTAACGACAGATTAATAACAGTATTTGCTATTTTTGATCCAGTCATACACTGCACTAATGAGATAATGTTACTTGTGAGAATGCCGAGTAAAAGAAGTCAAGGAGATCAGAGAGTGCACCAAAATGTGAATACAGCAAATAGTCTGGACCGGAGCTTGATGATGAGTTTGTTCTTCATTCTCTTTTCTGCCGATGGGTATGTTTATTGTTGACACTGTGGCGACATCCAGATACATGCAGTATCGTTATCAGTGCAAAAGCAGTCATAAAGAAACCTTTCTGCCACTTTCTTTTTTATAACACACTTTTAGCATCATGTCCAGAAGATATATTTGGCTGTAAAGTGCACGTATAAACAGCAGCTAAGGGATAATTCTCTCCAGAAAATGTGAACTCATGTAAAATCATACAGTGGTGTAGTATTTCTGTCATGTTTTTAAAAAAGAAGGATCAGTGTCCAGGTCGGCGAAATTACTGCCAGGTCAAGTGTTAAATTTAATTGTTAGTGAGCTGTTGAGCTCTCCGCAGCGGGTCTAAGACAGAAAGATAATTTAGCATTCTCGACTTGTGTTCAATAACACAACCCAGAGCACCCAGACCTATTATTCTCTTTCCTCGATTGTCTGAATCCATACAGAAAAATCAATTCCTGGCAAGGTAGCCAACACTTCTCTCAACACTACTGACTGCGCACGCATGTGAGAGTGCGTCTGCAGCAAAGACTTCATATGCACCGGTTAACTCTTGTGTTGCACATGCACCAATAATGCTGCATGCATGTGTAAGTTGGGGTCAGCAGGATTAACCCGTGGTGGGTGGGCAACAGGTGGGCCTCAGGGCTTACGTGTAGTTTCATATAGTATTTGCAGTCAGGGAAGATTTGCAGTTATTCCCACCACCTGCTGAAGTCAGCGTGTCTATAACATGTCGGACAATTTAAATGCGTCGAGATCTGGTGTCACTTCCCTGTTCATCTCCTCCATATTCAGATCGTTGCTCATTAAAATCAGTGTTACCAGTGCATGGTAATAATCACATTCTGGAGGGGAGATGCGAGTTAAAACTCAGTGTTACATCTTCACACAACCTGCTGTGAGGCTGTGAAGCAGTTTGCATGATTGCGAGTTTGCATGCTGTCAGTTAGCAGGCATGTTTTATCTGAAGCCATTAGCCAAGTTGACATCTTTTTTCCTGTGTTGTCTTTTGGAGTGCACTGCAGTTTGAAACGCTTGTTCTGGTGTGGTGATGGGAGATAAACCTCTTGCCTGTTTCTTGCCCTGTTCATGTAGATAAAGACAGCTCTGAAACTAGCTCTGGTACATGTTATGTCTACTCTCTGATATTTTAGGATTGTTGAATAGATGAGCAACGATTCCCCAGTCCCCCTCCACCACCCACATTGTTACAAATAAACATTTGAAGCTGAATTTCCAAATGCATTTTTCATCAACTGTCTAAACTATGCTAATACCATGTAGACACAAGAACTGTTAACATAATCTACTGTTTCTCCTGCTACATACTGTGATACTTTTGGGTCATCTCCCTTGTTGATGTGAAAGTTATCTTCATCAGATTTTCTGCAAGTCAGGACATTTCAGCACAAAACCAAGTGAAACTCCGCATTCAGCCAGACTGTATCACAGCTGGCATCTAAAAGCAAAGATGTGGGTCATGTAAACACCCTGTCACTTCCTGTGACAGTAAGGGAACTGCTTGTGTGTTCGTTTGCACCTACAGCACCTACACCTATTCCGGAGTATGTTGGGTGTGATCAAAGGACCACCGAATGTAATTTCAATAGAGATGTGTCACGTTTGGACTCATAAAGCACATCTAGTGGTAGGAAACCCTCAGAGTCCTGCTGATAAGGTAAAGAGCATTTTATGATGACTAGGGGTGGTGAAAAAAATCATTTTTAATCGGGATCGAGATTCTAGTTCATCAAGATTAAGAATTGTTTCAAAATTTCCAAGAATCGATTTTTTAAAAGGCTAAATTATTAGCTTGACTACTTTCAAAACTGCTGTTAAGTGACAAAGAAATGTTAAACATTGCCAGGTTGGCAAACTGTTAAACTGTTTTTTGATGAAAATGATCAGTTTTCTTTCAACTAATGAAACATTTCCTCAGAGCTGTTTCTGGCTTATAGAGGAACGGAGTTAATCAGCACGTTTTGTTACTAAAATAGGATTGAATGTGAATTAAGATCGGTTTGAATCGAGAATCGTTACAGAATTGAATCGTTACGGAGTATGTTGCAAAAATGAGTATATATTGAACACGGCAGCATAAAGTCGACCTCTAGTGAGTTCATACCGCCCTATTTATTCAGTTCACTTTAATATTGCCCAGCTAGTTTAAAGTTACATGCTATGGATGCTTTATATCATTACAGAGCCATCTTTGCTCAGCACATTTGCAAAGATCTTAGTTTCTGGTAAATAACTGGATGCTTATCTCAAAATATAGAGTAAAACTCTTAAATAAACCTTAGTTTCTACTTAAAAATCAGGGGTGTAGATGTATCGTGGAAGTTAGATGTTTCCTGTCATGATCATTGGGGGCTTCCTTCTCTGTGTTCACTTATCTCCCGAATACTTCTATTCCAGCAACACTTCATCTAACATCTCTAACACGCTTAACTCACACTTACTTTGCACTTCTTAATGTGTTCTGCTTGTAAACTCTCCTTTAAATAGATTTAGTGCTTAATGCTGGGGAGTCTTACTGTACTGAAGCTTGAGTGTTGCCAAGTCGCTTTGGATAAAAGCATTTACTGAATGTGTGCATGTAAATGTAAGCCGAATCTTTTCATACAGGTTAGTCTTTTAAACTGGGGAAGTTTTTACTTGCTTGATGATATTTACAAGAGAGCTGGGATTGAGGATGCTTTAAATCATTTACGGACATGACTGAAATTCAGTTTTACTTTGATTTCACACAAATACTCAAACTAATGCCTTGAGACTGTTCTCAGTAATGCTTTTGTCTGATATTAAATGTTTGAAATTATACTTGGAATGCCCCGACATGAACTTATCCCACTCAGTCTGGTGGGACCATATCAGCCTTCCTGCCCCCACCCACCCTCACTCATCATCGAAACACTTTACGTCCTACACGTTATTCATGTGCGGTCTGTATTCTCTTTGCAAATAGGCGCTCTGGGAATGGCAGGGGATATATTCAGCTTTAAATGGGGTATATTGCCTGGAAGTGAAGTGATGATGTTATTGTTCGGAAAGACAGCTCGTCCCATGTACTATATATTCTGCTTTTTTTCTCTTCTCTTTTTGGACTAGTGAGTGGGAGAGCGGTGGAGTTATACGAGAACGGTCATGATGTAAACCTATGTCAGCTCGCTGTAACAGGAAGTCCATCCTCTCCTTTTTTCTCATGCCCTCTTTTATCACACATGTTCCCGTTTATATGACTTTCTGTGTATGCTTGAAGTTCAGAGGATGACTCAATAAAAAAGTTGCCACCCACCTCAGTCAGCAGGAAAAAACTATGGGAGGATGAAATGAATATGTCCGAACATTTTGAATATTCAAATATCAAAATCATGCTTTGTAGGGTTTATAATGAAGAATGTTTTTCTCACAGTTGCATTCATAATACCCAGAGGTCCCATTTCTCCCCGTATAAGGCCTTGGACCAACCTGTAAGAATTGTCATACATGAACTAAATTCCACCCCTTGCTGGTTTTCAAACCACTTTCGGGTGGTTCCATTTTAATAAGTAGTTTGTCTATTTTTCCTATCCTTAGGGGGCTTACATACCAAAATACCCCCTTCATTAAAAAAGAGGGGTTTATAGGGGGAATTTGTATAAGGTTGTGTTGAAATAATAAGGGCAGTTCCATGACATATGTAGAATTGATCAAGATACATATTCAAATAGATATTTTAACGTTTCTTTGATACCAGACTTTGAGCGAGGGTTGAACAGGAAGAAAATAACCCCCTGATGCCTGCAGTCGCAAATTTGTGACAAACTACTTATGGCCTGTGTTTACTTTTTTTAAATTTAGGCTTGATTAATTTATTTGACTTTATTTACTCATATTTGTGCATTTATTTTTTCATTTTTTATTTGATATTCATTCTTTTTCTTTTTGTTATTATTTTGTTTATCTAGTTTTTATATGATTATAACTAAAATCAGGAGTTAAGATGTAAATTCTAATAATAATAAAAAGCTATCAGCATTTAGGTAAATTAAAGCAGAATATTGTTTGATAAGTTTTTAGTTACTAAGCTTAGTTTAGTTCCATTTGATTTATTAAGTTTATTTTTTCTTACTTGATGAAAGGGAACAAAGTAAAAAGAAGAAAAGAATAAGAAATAGAAGTTCACACTTAACTAAACCAAAAATCAAATCAAAATAAATCTGAAATTCATATTTTTCATATTCTGACATTTCCTTTAAATTATTGTGGTCCATAGATAGTTGGCAGAAGCAAGAACTTCTCAAGGCCTTCCCGCTTTAAAATATTTTAATGTTTCTATATTTAAAGGTCGTAATTGTAAATGAATATAAAATATTTTGCACAAGAGTATGTACATACTAAATGAATAATACCTGCATCCATCTACTAACAAGCTGTTCATGCTAAAACATTCATGTTCTTCCAACAACAAAACACAAAGAGAACAAAGAACTAATGGGACATCATGTTTCCATCCTGGATCTGTTCAGTGTATTATTTCTAAATAGCTTTTTTAATTTGTTTATTGTTGCACATGATTTCATTTCATTACTCAAGTTATTCCATGAATCAACTCCATGGACTGTAACCACAGCCGCAGCAGTCAAACACAATACACACAATCTTTGAGGGAATTGGGCTCCTCTGGTTTTTCCTCAAGAAATCCCCCATGTCTGGAAGAAGTTGACCACGAGGATTTTCTAACCGGTCTCTGCCATTTCTACTGTGGTTACGTCTATCTGCATGCATGACTGCAACTTCTGCAGTAGTGACGGGAAGTCCAGTTGTTTTTATAGACTCAGCTCTTTCAGCTCCCAAGTTGCTCTTCATTTAGCAGTTATGAATGATTTTTCTGCTGGTAATTTTTCATTCACCTTTTTTTTTCTTTCAAAAGTAGCATAATTTCACCCTTTGTTATTTCACAAAATGGCATAATCTTAGTCTTTCTTCTTAAGGTGTTACTATCAAAATAAAAAAAACACCCCTTTTGATGGGCTTATGCAGAGCTGAAGCACAGCAGAGAGGGATCTTAGTTCACTCTTTCAGTAGTTAGTCACAGCACCTGTTTTGTAAAATATTTCTATCATATGTGTTCATCAGTCAGTGTTAGTAGTGCTAGCACCCTGCAGCCTTCAATCCATCAATCTTTGCTGCCATCCAAGCTTACATCTTAGGTTTATACTAGGCGAACCTACATGCTGGCTTAATCAACACCTGAATGCTGCTTTAGTTAGCTTTTCTAACCATTAAACAAAGACATTTTACACTTTACTCTGTTGAACTTTAAAGGGAATCATGCTTTAAAGTGAAAGGGGGATGGACTTGTAAGTTTCTGAGTATTATCTAAATGCCTGGAATAAATATTTAATTAAAAGATGTTTGAAGCATTCTTATTAGGTCAGCTTGATTAAACACACTAATCTTTGCTTTAATCCTTTCTTTGCCACCTTGCAGAGCAGGACAAGCAGCACTGGAAGAGACGGGCACATGAGCCATGAAAGGGTGGAGCTGAGGCTCAGCTGACCCCTCCCCATCCATCTCCTCCTTTTCCCTGTGCTCCAGTTGATCTGCACCTTCCCCCTTTCCTTTCCCCTCCTGTCCCCTTCCTGTCCTCCCGTCACCCTGTTGGGCCTCACCCTCCGTTCCTCACCTCCTCCTCCAAGCTTCAGTCAGCAGTGCCCAATGTATTCCCCGGAGCAGGAAAACATCTCCACCACTGCCTCCACCAAAGTGCCAGTGAAGTACGGAGAGCTCATTGTGCTGGGGTAGGCATCAACAAACCAACTCATCACTGCACACAGAATACAGCCTGCCTACTTTAGTCAGTGGTTTGCATCAGTAAATATGTGAACGTTTAGTTTTTAAAAAGCTCAAGATAGAGTTAAAGAGTCAGAATCACTATCTGGAACGGTTTGATGGTGTCATTAATTTGATGCCAATCTAGAGATGTTAAATTGGCATCTAGCATCAGGCAGAATTTGACATAATTATATAAACATCTGGTTTATTTGAAAACTCCAACAAAGACCAAGTCTGTTACAGGACATCTTTGGCATTAAACTCGTGATGGAACATCATCTCATCTAATGCAATTACTGTAGGCTCTAAAAAAGTATGACGGGGGATCCCTTAAAATTTTAGTTGACCAGCAGATTAATCTGGGAGATAATCTGCACATTAGCTTGGAATTAAAATGAGGTGTACTGGAAGCCATATGTGATTTTATCCTGTAGTATATTTGATTGTTTTTTGGGGGTTGTTTGAGAGATCTGGACCATTTTTCTTGTCCACTCTGTGTTTGTTACTTTCACACGAGTTTAATGTTCTGATCATGATTTATTGTGTTTTTTATGCCTGATAATGGTTGGGTGGACACAGCTGTTGGTTGTATCATCAGGTGCAACTATTCTGCCATCTCTCCGCATCAAGCCCTTCTTTTAAAGAATCAGAGGCAAAAGCGCAGTTCAATGTGTGCCATTGCAAATGAACCCTCCATCTATCCCTAACCCTTCTCAGAGGAATAGTAGTGACATTACATGCTTTTACCTCAGTCTTCATAACATTACAATAACTGTATTTCCTGTATTTACCCCAGATGTGCTTTTGGAAGCAGCAGGATTTCAGCTATAAGAATATTTTAATAATATTTTTGTCAATATGACTGTATTTGTGATCATTTGGAGCCATATCAAACTGAATCAATCTCAAAAGATCCCCAAAAATTAATGTAGCACAGCCTAACCACTATGGCCCTGATTTACTAGGATTCCAAATTGCCACTGTGAAATAGTTTGCCCTAAAAAATGTGTTTCCATGATTTGCGGGCGATTGATTGCACAACTGATAGCAGGCGCAAACAGCCTCGTTTAAATGAGGATTTAGTGTGTGCAAATGATTCGTGACAAGAGCAAGAAAATTGCAAACGGAAAACAAATAGAGTTGGAAATATTAGCAGAAGAGGCAAATAGAAATATGGCAAAGGCATCTTAGTGTGACCAGAAAGACTACAACATGGGAGGGTATTAGCAAAAACGTTAAGCCAGTCGGAAAAACAAAGAGAATATCAGATGACGTTAAGAAGAGAAAATATCAGATGAACAAAGACTAAACAGCTAGTAATAAAACATTGGCAAGTGAGACAGGTGAGACAGAGGACAGAGGAGATTTCTCTGACCAATACTTAGCACACTTTCTGCGAGGAACAGATAATACCGGGTTATGACACGCATACCACGTTGTGGAACAAGGTATGTATACAAACTTAAACATGTTCTGTTAATGAAATCGTTGTTATAGGCCTAATACGTATCTCCTTTTGATGTTTGTCTAAACAACAGTAGAGATTTAACATCCACGCAAAAATATCAGTTTGTATGTAAAGATTTTGTTCCAGAAGTTAAGTCATTGCCCCCACTGGCCATGAGAAAATATTTTGAATCAGACTGATGCTAATCTGCCATCCTGAAGCATTTGATCACTTTCATCCAGCTGCAGACATTATCTGAGCCAGTTTACGTCCGCTTTTCAGAAGCGCTAAATATAGGTGCAAAAACAGCAAGCGCAATCCGTTCCACGTGTGGTAAATCACGCTGTGCATGCAAGGCTGATTTATCCACTCCTCTCACTTTCTTGCACCTTCCGGCATAAACAAGGTTGCATAGGTTGCATATTCATTCATGGTGTTACTGTGGCTGTTTTGTAGGCGCATTCCTGTTTGTGGCAGATTAAATCAGCTGCAGTCTGTTTTTGTGCCCATTACCAAGTTTGCCCATTTTAAGAGGCTCAAACCTTTGATAAATCAGGGCCCATTTATCTTAACCTTTATTGATTTTACATTAGATCGAGGCTTGCACTGAGCACTGGCAGCATGCAGGAGCGAGGATGTAGTGAGATTGTTGTGACAAAGGGCTAATAATCTGAAGCATGTACTTAAAAAAAGTGGGTGCAGTCTATTTGCATACATCAAGTCTTACACATCTAAAACATGGAACATACTGTAGAGCTTCAGTGTTGCTGTGGTAGTAATGTGTAATAAACAGCACTAAATCTTGATACATTTTCTTTGTTTACTCTGGTAAATGGCCTGAAATTCCCCTGATGCACACAGATCTTGAACATTTTGTTTGAATTTGACATTACTTTGCCTTGTTCTGTCTGCCAAATGTGGCTCTTTATAATTTAAGGGAAGATAATTTCTGTAGAACAATGGAAGGAAGGATAACAGTCTAAAAAGCCATTACTGCCAGCAATGATCAAGTGCCCCAAAGGAATAAATATAATTTGATTTAGAGGTCTTTTGATGGGTCTGTTGTCTTGCAGATATCTTCTAAAAAAAAACATATGCGAGACCAAACTGAAAGCTTGAGAACAAGAAACTAAACCGGAATGTGTTTCCAGAAAGCAACATAAACACTGGTGATATTTTTGTCCAGTTGCACAGGGTCATGCACTCAGATAGAACAGAGTGTTTTTGCATGAGGACATTAACCACAATGCAAGATGAGATCAGTTTGGGGCGGTGGCAGCAGCTGATATCGCCTCAATCACCTTGCCTTTCTCCTACATTTGAGTCAGCTTTAGGAAAAATGCTCCCCTCAACCCTGCATCTTCAGCATAGAAGACATATTTATCAGCATACACACACTCACATGCACACGGTTTCTGGAATAACAACGGACAGTGACAGACTTCCTCTATCTGTCTGGCTCCTGTTTATTCCCAAAGGGCTCTTCCACTCTGCTCCTCATACCAGCCTTTTCCACAGAGGAATGCAGAGAGAAAGACTCCTTACAAGCAGACACTTTTCATGTCTCACGCAGTTGGAGTCACAGCTGACTCACAGTTTGTTGTTCTGGGTTGCACTGGAGCGATATTGTCAGGGAGATGACCGTGGAAATTTTCCCTAGTGGAAAAAACACTTGACGCAGTAAATGCAAGTCCATGCATTTACAAGGGAGAACCCCAGTTTTCCGCTTGCTGAGCTTTTTCCGCTCGCAGTTTCTGATTCCATGCCAGGCCGCCCTTATAAACAGGTCGATAGGGGCACATTTTGTTTAAGGAATTGCTCACTGGGCTACAAGTAAGGAGGATCTTTATAGGGTTTAAAGGGTTTAATGGGTTCAATGAAGCTGTGAGAGTTGAACATCTAACCCTGACCTGTGTCCTTTGACCTACAACAGGAGAATAAATTCATGGCTGTGGTCACTTTGCAAGACTACCTGTTTGCTTCTATTAAGCTGTTCTGTCTGTAATATGAGGTCTTCTTCCGAGACGGAAACAACTATATTAACTTCACTGACAGTGAAACCAGAATATTAATGGATGCAGTGATAAATGTTGTTTATGAAACCCTGCTCTGAATAAGTTTGCACATGTAACATTTCTTATACCTAAAATATAGGGAGGCACCGTTGCTAAATAAACGTCTGTTTCCTATCAGGGAAATAGAAGTTTCCCTAGGAAAGGGATCCTTTTATAATCAGATGCAATATTCATTTAAAAAATGTCAGATTATGTATATTTGCATGCATATTTGCATGCCTGCAATCTTCTTCCAGGTCTTTGCAAGTACGTGTGTTGATCAGTAGAAACGTCCCACATACAGCGTTGCATGTGTATGTATCCTTGCCAACACTGGCACAGTACAAACAAAACATGCACCCACTCATAAAAGCATTTGTCCATTGCCAGAAACACCCTCTCAACCAAATTACGGCAACCAACTATAAAAAAAAGCACAAACATGAAGTTGCCAGTCGTGAACATGCATGGACACCACCGTGGTCATGGTATCTTGTGCCGAACCTAGATCATTTATTTCAGTTATGGTTTCTTGTGGTTAGGATACAGCAGCTTAACTGTAGTTTTTATCTGTTTTAGATTGAGAATAACCTCATAAACCATTACGGACAAAACCATTAATCCATTTCATGGTGTCACAGATGATCTCTCCACCAACTCCAATCCGCATTACTGCAAAGCCCACCTCCATCTGAACGATACAGTAACTACAGTAATGTGGATTGGAGTTAGTGGAGAGATGAACTGCAGCATCTATCAGGTCTTTTTACAAGTTCACTGGACAACCATGTAAGTTTTTTCTGCTTTTTCATGTAGTTAGACGTGACATAACTGGATACATGACAGTCAAATCCACTTCTTATCTGTCTCCATGCAATTTGTCTAAATTTGCTTCCTAATGTATGCCCACAGGCATGTTCATGCAAATGCATTTTTTTTGTCTGAGTGAGATTAATCTTCTATTACTGTATGCCTGCTGTAAAGGGCAAAGAACATCAGTGCTGAAGATTGTTTATTTTTCTGCGACACATAGATTCACATGTTCTCTGACAGAAACATTGTGTGACCCATAAAATTCTGTTTGGCTCTGAGACAAATTGTAACATCAGTTGTGTCACTCTGTTGTGTTTTTTCATGCACTGTATCTATAAAAATAAACATCCATAAATCAGCCTCTGCCTTCAGTTTTATAACCTTGTAATCCACATTTAAACAAACTCAGCAGGTGACTGAGACAACCAACCTAGACAAGGTAGGTTGTCTAGGTTGTTACCCAGACAACCTACCTTCATGTTTTTCTTGGTTTTCTATATAAACGGTTGCTTGTTGCTGCATACTGGACTTCAGTTTCTTCATGTTTAAAAGGCAAATACACATACTTATTTTTAATTGTGGGAGTCCAAGAATTCCGTATGTTTTTGCACATTTACACTAACTTTTTCCAAGCAGCCCATATGTGCACCCTCTCATGAACACACACCAACTTGTCGCTAACCTTTGGCCTTTCCGCGCTTGTTTTGCGAATATTTGGATGCATGTATGTGCACGCACACTGCTCTGCTCCCCATGGGAACCTAGTTTTGAACTCCTTGTAACTCTTTGAGCCGTCTCCAGCAGACTGCTCTGCCCTCTGTCTGGATACAAGCTAAACTTCCCCATGGTTACACTCTTGCCATGGTTACTCTGCCCAAACGTTGCTGCGGCTGTGTTCCCTCACCATGGTTACGTGCAAACCCTCCCAGCGTTGTTTGATCCCAGCAGCTCTGCTCTCCCAGAGAAACATTTAGCCGTCGGGTGGGCGTCCTTACAGCATGCCTGCGTCGTCTTTACTGGACTCGGCAGAGAGGGTGGGTTTGTTTCAGGAGTGTGATTGGTCAAAGACATGTTTCAGCTGCACCGAGGTCTTACACAGCATGAGTAGCACTCCTGTGCTGGTATATTTGTATTACTTGCAGACATTGCATGACTGTTTCTTCCACATTATTGCTCTGCTGGTATCCATCCGTCCAAATTCTGGTATGTGGAAGTTCACAATCATTAGACAATCATGCATGATTAAATTAAGATAGATAGATAGATAGATAGATAGATAGATAGATAGATAGATAGATAGATAGATAGATAGATAGATAGATAGATAGATAGATAGATAGATAGA
>JAVQJG010045778.1:0-11709 GCA_036024015.1 Craterocephalus amniculus
CACACCCGAAAAAAACACACACACACACCCTTTGGATGGAGATTCCTGTGAGGTTTTTTTTTTTTTTTCAATAAAACGACATGCCATGTCTGATGCATGGTTTATTTCAATCTGACTCTTTAACTGAAGACAATAAACTCAAAGCTAGTGAGTCTAAACCTGCCAGTGAGTAAGTTTGCCTCAGCCAGTATGTTACTGTGGTAACCGACTGTGTGAAACAGAAAATTCTAGTTTACTCTAACTCTGCATGAACTAACTCAGAGTTTAGACTAAACCCACTTCCTGAAACAGCCCCTGTTATGCAGCCATCACTGCACCTGGTGCCACTGGATCCACTTGCAGATAAAAATATGTTTGGAAGAATGTTGGCCCCTGGCGGCCACCCTCCATTCACAACTGTGCTTTGAATTTGAAGTCCTTGCTTTCCAATTTGATGTCAGACATTCTTATACATTTTAAAATGAGAGCACAATCCTCCAAAAGTTATTCAACCATCATAAATGGGGTTGAAATAATCTTTCTGTCACTGAAAAAAAATGTACATAATATAAACCATCAATATAAGAAGCATGTCAAGTCTATCAACAGGCTAGCAATGAATTTAGTGTTTTAGTAAATCACATGATAAAACTGCATCTCTGTCAGTAGCACTTAACAACTGGAAATGTCCTAAAACACAAATGGTAACATCAAAGCAGGCTGACTACAACTGGTATGCCTCTTCCCAACATTACAATATCCTTACAACCAACAAGGGAATACATTGCCATTTACCTTACACCAGTGTAATGTTGTTTTAAAGCATACTGCACCAATCGAATACATTCAAAAACACAGAAACCTGAAGAGCAACTGGCAGCTTGGAGCCAAACTACTACTTTGGTAACCATCTATCAACATCTTTATATATCACAGCAACTTGGGAAAATAAGAAAACATATAAGTAAAAAACAACAACAAATACATAATAACATACTAAAGAGTACAAAATCTAAAATGGTTGTTTTGATTTCATACTACGGCTTTTCTCCAAAATGATCCAGAAAAACAATACAAGATTAAAGACAGGAAGCAGAAGCTTTGGCTCTGGCTATAAAAGCACAAAATTTCAAACTGACATGCTTGTCAGTTTATAAGAATATCATTTGCTGAACCATATTGTGCATACTGTACCTCCAGACATAAATGTTAGTGAGATTAACACAAAAACAATCTCCAGTAAGCCTCATCCACTTATTCTGTCATTCTTGATGTGCTATGAATGAAACAGAAATTCCAACAGCATATTTTTTGCATCATATCCTGCCTCCTCTGCACTTTAACCAGATGCCACTTCTTAGTATTTGCAGCTATGAAAATGTGTCTCCTGCTTTGAAGTGCACGTGTGAACACTGTGGGCAGAGTAATGCTGAACTCTCACTAAAGCCGGATTCTCCAAATGTTCTCTTCCGTTCATGGGTGAGAGCAGCCAATTTAGCTTTTCAATCTATAGTACATCAAAAGGAAGTGGGATCAGAAGTTTATTGAGGTGTACAGTAACACAGAATATTTTCATGTTGTGTCTATTATATTGATTAAAGTTTATCAGTTGGGAAGGAGGACCCCTATAGCTCCAACATAAATATACTATAACATATTGATTGATGTGTTTTATGTATGACCATTTCCTCATATAAAACTCACTATTTTGAGTAAATAACACTTAAATAGTTAAATAGTACAAATCTGTACTCCTGAATAAAGATTATGCACAGGTTCTGGGCAGCATTATAAAAGAGGTGAATGCACTGCTAAGGGCAAAAAAACGTCTTTTTTGTTAGTTTTGTTTTATGTTCAGAGCCAAAATTGTAAAACCAAAAAGACAGGGTAGTTAACTTTACCAATCATCTAAAATTATATTTGGAATTGATGGAAGTCCCAAGGGGATCACAGGCATGTGCTAAGAACAGAAAATTGGAGATCCAGGCAGAAAAAAGATTAAACAGGTCTTTGACTCCTAAAGGCAATTAAGTCTCAGGAGTTTCCACTTTGTGGCAAAACTGATGCCATGTTTTAAGACTTCCCTTTGTAAATAACACAAAGAAAATAATAAATCCATTTAAGCTCCAGCTGGCTTAGTCTGGGTAAGAGGCTGGAAGTGATTACATTGTTAGTTTGGGTTTCAATGTTCATTAATTATGGGCTGCTTGACATTTCACCATACTTTGCATTCATACAAGAAAGAATTCTTCTTCTTCTTCTGCATTCTGAAGAGGGCGGTCCCCCTGGGAGCACTGACAATCCTCAAGCAGTGTACAGTATATCGCTCTCAGATATCAGCCATTTTTACACACATTAGGCTAATGATTGGGTCAAAAGTTACATAGTTACGTATCCCTTTAAGGGAGGATTAAGGAGGTTGGTAGTACAATCTGCTGACCACCATTAGTAATTTTGCACCATGATGGACATGTGAGGTTTTAATCTTAATGTTAGCTTAATGGTTGTGTTCAAAAAACACCTGCCAAGAGTAGCATTATGAGTGGAAGCTCTACATTATTATTTACAGAATTTATGGACATTATCTACAATATTATGGATATTCTGCTAGATTAGCGAAGTTGTGACATCCTAAATTAAATGGGTTAATCCGTTAATTTCCCTCGCCATAGTCTTTCAGTTAGACATCCACTGTAAGTCTTACTAAAGAAGTAGCTGCAAGGGATTATCATATAGACTGAGTCATTGCAATCTTAGATAACCCTGAAGACTGCTCATCTACATAGATGTATGTTAAACACAAAGGAATAGGTCTGTCTGAAATCTGGGAGGGGTATAGCCACACTGTTCCCACCACCATCCTGTATATCTCCTTACAGGGATGAAAATACCATTTACTGGGAGAATGCTTAGCTTTTTACTGACATGGTGGATTCCCATCACTGCTGTTTTTTCTTTTTACTTCCAGATAAAGCCATTCCTCATCTCTTCTCCTTCCAGTCTAACTCTGTGTCTTCTTCACCGATGCTTTGTAATGCGTTTTCTTTTTCATAACCACTCCCTGTTGCTGAGCATGACGTCTATGAGCATCCCCCCCGGTTACCACTGGCAACATGGATGGAGAAGGTAAACGGATTTGCCAAGAACTGATGGCTGAAGAAACAAAAGCAAGGAAAGGTAGGTAAACTGCAGGACAAAGTGAAGTACATTCAGACACCCAAAATTACCCACATCAGGAGAACACACTAGGGTATATACATATTGAGGAAAGAAAAGACACAACACTGCAAAGATGAATGAAATCAAGGCTATAATTTAGGTTAAAAAAAAAACACTTTTGTCAAAGCCACTAAAAAATTTCTTTGGGTTCTGAGATAAATAAACCAGTTTAAACTGCGACAATAAAACCCATGATAAATAACCTGAAATCTGACTGTCAAATGCATTATAATAGCACATCAAATAACATTTTGAATTATACTTTTTATAAATATACAGATGTCCAGTTATAAAGTAAATCATACCAAATCACCCTTTGTGATAAACACAGATGAAAACTGCCTGAAGAGTCTCTAGTGACAAAAAAAAGACACTGATTTCACACAAGTAGCATTTTGTGTGGGTAAGGATGTGCGCTGAAGATTAGAGTATTCTATAATAGTTTTCCCAACATGTGTGATTGATATTGAACACAAAAGAGCAGATTTCCTGACTTTAACATGCAGGCTATAACTGAATTTTTCCATATGACGATAAGAGTGTATTCATCACCCTCCATTAAAATTCCAGCATTGCCTTGATTTTTGTCTTTTTATTTTGTAAAAACAACCCTCTAAGAGGTGCACTGTCCACTCAAATAATATACCAAGTGTGTAAGTACACAGGCTCTATGCAAAACACAGTTTAATCACCAGATTGGATGCGTCTCTTTGGCAGCACACAGCATGCTGTCACCTCACAGAGCACAGTCTGGAGTCAGAATAGGAACTGGCAGAGGATTTGCTCATATGAGGTCTTAGATTTACTACATATACCTGTTGCTATAGTTACTTCTTAAGGTTCATATTTCTTCGTCTGGTAAATGATGGGTGGTGTGACGGTGCTGAAACACTGTGAAATGTCTGCTAAGTGCAATGAGCTGAGTGTCAGGAAGTTTAAAACCAGGAAAAAGAAAATAAACCATTATGGAGGGATTTCAAAAAGAACGCTGAAAAGTAAGCGTAAAAGCGGACTATCGCAGACCGTAATATTACTTACACACACTATATCCAAAATTCTGATGCTGCTCTGTCTCCCTCAAGTGGACATCTCCTCCTATTGTCAGACACAGGAAGTGATCCAGGAATCCGTCATTATGTAGGATAGTAGGTCAGAGTCGCCTCGAGAACAATTTGATGAGAGCAAAGTCGTTATTTAGCTTTATGATATGATTACTATCATTCATTTACTTTAGAAACAGTATTCCCTTATTAATCCCTAGTGTGGGGAAACACTAAAACTTAAAGGTGAAGGTTGAAGGTTCTGCCATATAAAGTATAAAGTTGTATTGACCTTTTAAGAGTGCATACAGTGCAATATAATCATAGGTCCATCTTAATTATATTCATTCAGTAATAATAATTATTATTACAAAAATAATAAATGAAAATAGCATTCCCATCAAACCAAATTAACTCTGATCAACTAAAACTGGACAGAAAATTATGGAGCAGAACACACAAGTTCAGACATTTAATTATATCAGCTGGGATCAAATCATGTTCCTATCAAATTTGTATTATAATCTATCCATATTCAAATATTTTAATAAAATAATTTTTCTGAACATCTTTATACTATGAGATTACAAATAAAACTGTATTAAGTTTAATTATGTCAGTCTAAGTAGTTACTATATATTACCACTGCAATGCTGGAATGAATATGAGGCATTTCTTACTTTTTTATCCATTTGTGCGTTTATGTTTGTGTGTAAGGGATGAAGCACAAGAGCATCGATCTGATTAGAGAAAATAAATGTGCTGTCCAACAGTGGGCTCAGGCATGGTGATGTCCTTCTGTCTGTTAGAAACAACTCAAGTAGTGATGGTAAATGGACTGTACTTGCATAGCGCTTTTCTAGTCACAGACCACTCAAAGCGCTTTCCATGACAAATCACATTCACCCATTCATACAGCACCTATATTGATACTACTGGTGCAAGGGAAGTAACCATTCACACACATTCACAAGCCCGATAGGCACATCAGGAGGCAAGGTAGGGTTCAGTGTCTTGCCCAAGGACACTTCAACATGTGCCGCAGTGGAATTGAACCGCCCACCTCCTGTTTTAGTAGGCGCGTCTCTATGAGTCGGCTCACTGAGCCACAGCCGCCCTTTGAATAGATTTCAATTAAATTTTCAGGAAATCTCAGAAATCATAAAAGAACATCTGATAGAATCACCGTCTGGATCCAAGAATTTCTTTTAACACTATTCAACTGAAATCAAAAGTTTAACAGTCAAGCAACAGTGCACCTCTACGTCAATAATACAGAAACATCAATCAAGATTTTCTAAACTTAATGTCAAGTAGAACAAAAGGTTAAATGGAACCACATCTAAAAACATGAACAGAGCAAATCTGATATTCAGTATGCAATATTCATTTTTTGCATTTGACCAACAGATGGCAGCATACGTTAAGAAATGTACTGTAGTGTAGACATCAGCCAAATTCTGACTTTATTTCATATCAGTCAATGAGAGCAAAGATACCATCCCTTTGGTGCAGTCAGTGAAGTGACTGTTTATGCACCACAGTATTGTTGTGTCCTGTTTAGACTGCAGAGGCTATCGGAGTTATCATTTTCTGAACTCCTCTTTAAATGCTATTTCTATTTCTTTGAAAATAAAGATTTAGATTCTGGTTTCAGATTATCCACTGCTTTCACTGCGAGCATTCAACCCTGTTAAGGCCAAATTGCTAGTCCGCTCTTCTGGGGAAAAAAACACTTAAAAAGTAAAAGTAAACTGTAAATTACAAGCAGCTCTCATGGGTAGCAAGTAAAATTAAAAAATCTTAAGATATGACGGTATTCCTTATGTGAACTATGACTTTGCAGCTCTCTTCTGGAACAATAAATATTAAAAATAGCTTTTCCATAAGAGAGAATAATGAGCGTGAAGAGCGGGTACGCCATGTACAGAGGCCGGAGGCAGCTGGCCCAGGTTCAAGTTCTGACTTCGACTCTTTGAACCTGCATGTCAGTCCAGTTCTTGTCAAGCAACTCAAAAAAAGGGCACTGGTGCCCAAAGATTATTTAGAAAACAAAATTTAAAAAGCAGTACCAAATGACACAAATCTCCAATAGAGCATAAAGTCGGGTATATTGTCCATTTTCATCTATGAGCACCTGAGTCCAACATATTTTTCCCACATTTTTGCTATTCATACCTTTTACCAGGTGGAATTCTGCCCTCTCTCCATTATTTGTACATCTTGCTGTCCTGTGCAGCTCAGGCACATTGAGAGCATCTCACGGACAGCTGCCTGTTTTGTAGAGCTGTACCCATCCCTGGCAGGGTGTGAGGACTGATTCTCTCACACACTGATGAGGTCACACACTTTCCATTTTGGACTAAAAGCAAAACATGCATTCAGGTGGATGCTAAAGATATGAATGTAAGTACCAGGATGGTTGAGGTACAACAATTCTTATGCATGTTATTACTTCTAAACGAGAGGCTAGTAATTCTCTCTCTCTTCTCTCTTGGTGGAGCAAATGTTTCAGTGACTATTAACTTTATTTTGAAAAACTGTGGAAATGAACCTGTCTGAGCCATCTCCAACACTTAGTTTGGATATGCATTGAAAATGCAAGTGTTTGTTGTCTCGTTGCTATTTCAAATTCTGATCACTTTTCACTTGTTTTGTTACAATCATCTCAACTATCTGTTAAAAAGCTTTGATTCTCACCATTCATGCCCAAAGGAAACAGAAAAATACCATAAACCTTTTTTTAATGCAAACTTTAAAGGGTAGGCTAATAGAAAACCTAATATCCAAGTGGACTACTAAGAGAGCACTATTGGGATGAATTATCTAATCTGGTCCAAAATAAGCAAGCAGTAAAACCAAACACTGAAAAATGATTTGCTGTTTTAACAATCAATTTCAAACTGTGCATGTCAGCTATGCAAAGCTTTATGAGTCAAAGTTGGCCCATTAAATGAAAACTTCTGGGAATCTTCAGTTATTACCATGTTCCATTGCTAGGGAAAAAAGTAATACAGACCTTGGCCAGGATCCATTAGAAAAGAGTAAATGATTAAATGTGTGCATGTGCACATTCATGCAGCTGAAACGGTTACCTTTGTACATACGTCTTACTTGATTTGGAGCAAGGTAACAGTTGTTAGAGTATTCAGTGGGTGGCACTGGTATAAATGCAGCCTGCCACGATGAGAGCAAACTGTTGGGGGGAGGGTAGGACTGAAGGACTGAGGAGAGTTAGGGAGAAAAACTAGCAGAACAGCTTGCCAAGCGAGAGGGGAGCTCAGAGCATGCTGTAGATGAGGCGGGGTGACAGTAAATGAAAGTGGATGAATACAAATGACCACAGGGATAAGGAAGAAGGGTTTGGAGTGAACCAGAGGGGAGAGAAGGACACAAAGATCAGGGTGTTTCCAGAAATAGCTCAGGGTTGTAAACACAGTGGTCTCAGGAAGGTTGAAAGCCTTGCGTGTTTGTGTGTACACTGTCAGGCTGTGGAGCCAAGTGCTTGTTTAAATGTGAACAGCTGCACACAGAACATGCGCTGATTAGGTGAAGAAATAATATTTATACGTATGTATCTTTTTAATTAAATAAAATAGACAGTATAGTGTTTTTCATAGCACTTGCAAGGTTAAAACGACCCACTATTATTCAGTTTATTGGTTTAATGTTGATATAATGAACGACTCCTTACAGAAACTATTATGTTTTACACCTCATAAATATTCCACACATTCACATGAGGGGAATTCAATACAGATCATGAAATCTCAACATAACATGAGAGGGAAACAGTGGATAAATATGTGCCAGTGCCTTGTAGGAAAGTTTTACTGGGGGGACAATGGCAGTATTTATAGATGAATATATATGACATGGTTACTGGGGCATGATAAAAGGAAATTCCTTTGTCATTAATATTTACTAGAAAAATGACACCTGGCTAAGAGATGTTCAGCAAAAACAGGGAATAAAAGAAAAGTGATGCACACCCATGCTTTTCGGATCCAGAGCAAGGAATTATAATGTCATGTACGTTGGATACATGCCATTATATACACTATAACACTATATAAAGATGTTGATTTTTACATTACATTCTAAATATT
The DNA here is from genome assembly GCA_036024015.1 of Craterocephalus amniculus. Lineage (NCBI taxonomy): Eukaryota > Metazoa > Chordata > Actinopteri > Atheriniformes > Atherinidae > Craterocephalus > Craterocephalus amniculus. Next base: position 8,348 of record JAVQJG010045778.1, read on the forward strand.
TTTTCTATTCTATTTTCTTTTTTGACAAACCTGAAACCATCATAATTCACAGTGTAATCCACCTCTCACCTGTGAGGGATTGAGGTCTGCCATATGTGAATCATGGTTAATGTGATTTTGCAAGGTTAGTCATGAAGTTGTTGTCATGCACAAATGGCCCACAGTGGCATCATAGGACACAAAAGTTGTACATAACACAACAATGTTGGCTGAATTATGTTTTGGCTCTGGGCTGTGGAAGGGTCTCTCTGTCATACTGTCATGATTTCCTGAAGCACCTGAACTGAGTAGTTCTGAACACACCGACTAACACCTGTTTCAACCATCATGACGAGTCAAAGGCTCAGCTGGCGTTTTTGTAAGAAGTTATAAAGTGGTCGGACTGAGATAAGCCAGATAACCTTGATGTCTTGATTAAAAATGGCAAATTCTTATGACTTAATCGATTTTAATCAGGAATGATTATAACTTTTAAGTTTACACTGGATAGTAGAAAGTCTATTTAAGGTTATTATAGAAGCATTTTCAGTTATAAGTAAGAAAATTAATAAGAAATGCTCCCTTCAAACACAGTAACTCAATGTTTCAATATAACAATTCTAAAAAAAGAAACCCTGCTATTTGAGCTTTTAAACTGAACAGTGTTGAAACTGAGGACACCTATGGATGAAAAACAAAATAAATTTCCAGACTATAGTTTTACAGCAGTTTTATGCAGATCTTTTGAATTAAGTTAAATATGAAAATAATTGCAACCTTCGGAAAAGAAACATAAAAGATGAATAAGAATTCACACAAGATGAAAGCACAAAAATACATATTTTATGTGAAAGCGTAGGGAATAATATCTACAATCAAACCTCCACATTTTTCATTTGAACTAAATAAAATGAGTCTCCCATGACATTCCAGTTTAAATACTAGTTGATTTGTGCCTATGTTATTCCAGTATTGCAGAGTGAGACAACCAGAGAGTGAAATTAAAGCAAATAAATGAATCTTCTGCACACCCACAGAGAGGTGTGCCACATATTGTAATACCAACCACAGCGAAAACACTGCCAAAAACGGAATTTAAGCCACAGTGGCACAACCAGGAGCACAATGATAGCCTGTGTGAAATATTGAAAATAAAAATGAGTGAACTGGATCATTACATTCCAAATGTGTTTTATTCATGTACATCTTCTCATATAAATTAGAACTAGAGCAACTAAATCAACTGTAATGTTTGCTGGCCTCCAGGTATTAAAAAACCAAACCTTTATTGGTTGATTTTAAAGAAAAGATGTTAGACATTTTTTTTCTGCAGCTTTCTTCAGTAGAATCCCCAAGAAGCTTTAGCACACGTTTCTGCCACATATACAATATGTTACAATGTCTAAAGTCAGATAACTGTATCTCACTAAATTATTTAATTCAATTCTAAGATTTGTTCAATTTAAAATAAATTATGATCATGGTTGTATTTTTTTAATGATAAAATTACTTTAAAATTGACATTTACATGCTGTTACATGATATAAACTGATTAAGATTGCATTTAATGTTTGTTTGTTTTTTTGTTTGTTTTTTCATGGAAGACAAGAGATCAGGTGGTTGTGGAGTCTTGGTTGACCATGATTATGAATTATCATAACATGAATCTAATTTTCCAGAGAAAGGCTGTGAGACGACCGTGCCCGCTAGTGTATGCATGCAAGATGAAGGAGACTAATCCATATAGTGTGTGCGTGTGTTTAGGGAAGGGGAGGAGATCAAGTGTTAGCTAATAGTGTGAGTTGCACCTTCTGTCATGAGAGATAATCCATAAAATGAAACGGTCAGCTGGGATGCCTGGAAGAGACCAGGTTTTCTTCCAGCCACTTCAGATCATTGCATTTCTCCTGAGGAAGAAATTTGATAACATGTAATGTTTATCTGCTGAATTATTGAGCATCAACTCTTAAGGATACTCTAGATGGGACTCTGTGTAACGATAGCATCTTAGGAGTCAGCACAGGTTAAAGTTTTAATCTAATTCCCGCCACACACATGCTTCCTAAAGGGCCCCTTATCCTTACATCATTGTGTTACTCTTCTTTTCCACGGAGAATTACAATATCAGCTGTAGCCTCCCACTCCTCAGAGCAGCATCATCCACTTTACCTCTCCAGTGTTCATCTACTCCTCTCTCCGTCCTTGTTTCCCTCCCAACATGAGCTCTCCCGCTCTTGAGGCCTCAGCGGATATGGTTGGTATGACCCTGTATGAGTCGGGTAGAGGTGGAAGAGCAGCAGTGGAGTGGGTCCTCTCTGCTGTTGTCCCTTTTCACTCCTGTATTGTTCCCTTTAGGGGAAATGATGTTCAGTGACTTCATTCACATGCCATGTGCTCTCTCACATGTGCACAAGCTATCAGCAAATCCACAGTAATTACTGTGCATACCTGCTGTGATGCCACATTTACTTTGAGCTGGAATAAGGCCAGCAGTGGTCAAAAGGAAAGAAATCAGTGTTTATCTGAGTAAACACTTGACTATGCTGACTTCTAAATATAGATGCAAATAGATTTATCCTAATTTTAAAAATAAATTAAACACAGGAAAAGTATTAGGATCAATTGCAACCAAATCTGAAGTTCAATCTGATTCCTTTTAGCAGCTTGTATGAGCTCTCTGTCATGAGGAAGACAGAGCAGTGTTCTATCTTGGTCCTATCTGGCAGCTTAAGGTCCAGACTGCACACATGCATTAACATGTAAACACAGCAGTGCTGACTGCCACAACGCAGAACTTAGAAGCTCAGATCACAACACACACACACAGAGCAAACCAGTACTTCCACTATGTCCCTACAGAGCTTCCATTGCAGTCTTCTCAGGTCTGGATTAGACCAGACAATAATAAAAGTTTGCAGGGTGGACTCAATGGCAGCTGACTAAAACTGGGGCACCAAACCTCTGTAGAAGGCTGAAGCTTCTCAGTGGAATGAGAATGTACGAGTATGAGTGAATATGTTCTGGTTAGGGTTGTCACGATACCAGAATTTCAGTAGTCGGTACCAATGCCAATGAATTTACACGATACTCGATACCTAAATCGATACCACGGCAAAAAGGTCCTTATTTCCTCAAGATATCCCCCACCTTTATTAAAATATTGATCTCTTTACAATGTATAAACCTAAACAGATAAATGTATTAAGTATTTAAACAAACCTTGTGCTTTTTTACTGTAATGAACATTTATTATAATGAACAAACAAAGTGTAAATACAATAATAAAATAGTTCTGTAATGTCGTGTCCTCAAGTATTGAACAGAAGTGAACAATATTGTGCTTCATGCTTTCATCAGCATTATACATTCCAGCAGCCAGAGAT
>JAVQJG010045779.1:0-13312 GCA_036024015.1 Craterocephalus amniculus
CTGCAGTTCTGTAATATGTTAAGTATATGTTTTACCGAAGTTTGTGATAGTAACATCGTTTGCTAGCTTAAAGCAGCCCAAGTTACATGCTTGCTAGCTTAAAGCAGCTGTGCTGTAGCTACTGCTGAGTGCGTGCTAACGGTTGCTACTGTTAACAGGAGGTGTGAATGGGCATGCTAATTTTTGCATTCAGGATTGCGAAAGCAGGTCTTATTTGTTAGTTGATGACGTTTTATGGAGCTGTTACTCAGCCTTTTCACTGTTTTCTGAGAGTGCAATCATTCTTTTCTCCTTTGATGCATCCATATGCATGGGTTTTGTTTCTGTTTAATAATAGGAGGAGGTCAATGGTCTTACATTTATATTTTATTTTATTGTGTACTGTTTTCATTTCAGAACCACACCTTAATGCACATTGGAAACTGCAGTGGGTGATTGTGTGTGGATATACTGTAAATGGTGACGAAGCCTCTATATAAAAGATTGTGGAATCAACATCAACTGCATCTGTCTTTTACTGGAGATCCCACAGTGTGGCTGGATCTGTATTAATCAGCATTATTATAACGGGGGAGGGCTACATCAGCCAACCGTTTACACGGGTGAGAGCTACCAAAAGCTAACCGTATTTTTCACGAAACAAAGCAGACTTTCTGAGCAAATGGAAAGGATTTGAATCAAAAAGGTTGGTTTTGAATGCAGATCTCCTTTACCTTGTTGATAGGTTGGGAACCATTGAGTTAAATTATTTAGTTCAAGTTTTCTAATGATAGGCTAAGTCAAAATAAAATATCCATAACAAAAAACAGACAAAACTTTTAGAAAACTTTTTGTCAACCGATTTCTAACTTGAGTCTTTTTAATTATGCAGTCTGTGGAAAGTGTCTTAAATTCTTCCTTCCAGAAAATCCTAAAAAAAAAATGCAGAGATGCAGATCAAAGAGCCATGGGCAAACAGGCAGTCACATGACTGAGGCATGTTCATGTACGGATAAGAGCCAACACAAGACCAGTCATCAGGATATCACTTCATCGTAGCCCATTTGAAGGTATTGCCCCCCTCCTCCTCCCTCGGCATTTACATCCCACTGTAGAGCTCCATAATGGACACACACACAGACACACACTGTTCCTAACGCATGCACTAACCCACATGCTCACACCCACGGCGATGCAGTACAGCAGTAATGGTGCTGTGTGAAGGGCAAGCAGATCAAGGTGACTGAGCGGACTGAGGGAGCGTGCTGCGTCGCTAAGTGCTACCGCTAACCGCTAACGGCTTTCCCAGATGGCGGTGTGTGTGTCTGTGTGTGTGCGTGTGTATAAGGGAGATTCAAAAAGGGTGAGAGTGAAAGAAGATGAGCGGTGGAGAGGATGGGTGCATAAGTGCATGAGAGATTAAGCGTGCAAGCATGTTTATGTATATGTCAGCATGCAGGCACGGGAAACAACAGCTGTGTACGTCCGGCATGTGCGCATTTTACTCACAATCTATTGATTGATAGGCTTCACACCCCACAGAGTAAGATGCCAGCTAATGCCCAGTAAATGGCCCAGGATGTCTCTGTTCTGGTAAATGTTTCATACGTATTTTAGCATAATGCTAATAACAAATTTAATGTTTCTCTTCTTTTCTCAATTAAGTTGAGGATGCTCTTTTTGAGAATGTCTGTTGTGGTTTGAGCATCCCAAATCCTGAATATGTGCAAACGAAGCCCTTTTTTCAGCTGTGATCCTCTGTTTGCAAACATACCATTGTAAGATAAGATAAAGCAAAGAAAGCCTGCAGTAGAAACATGGCTAGTACCATATTGTAAAAATTTTAGACTTATAGTTCACAGCATTCAGTATCGTTTAACTTCTTTATGTAAAGATTTATCAGATAAAGTAACTCAAATTGAAAAATTGACGCGGCCTGGGTCGATGTCTGCACAGTCTAAGTATGCTCACACAAGTTATATAATGTTCAATCAGTAAGAGAAAAGGGAAAATTAAGACTTGGAAAAAGATGAAAAGATTGCAATCCTTCTCTTGGCCTACATCTCTCTCTCTCTCTCCTTTCACAAACACACATTCCATCTCTCACACAAATAAAAAACTATAAAAAACTGTGATATAAAGCTCAGCTGATTTTACAGATCACAAATGGCTCCCCCTACAACTTCATCTCCCTTGGCCAGTCTCTTCCTCCTCCAGTACCCCCCCACCCCCCCGCCCCCCCACATCACCTCTCTCAATTTATTCTCTCTTTGTCCCACATTTGTGTTTTATGTCAAGGTCTCTTCCCCCCTTTCTCTCTGGCCTCCCTGCTAAATAAACAATGCAGAAAGTTGACCTTTTGGGTTAACAGGTTTTTATGCTAGCTCTACTCAGCACTCACACTGATTCAATTACCACCAAAGGTCCACTGAACCACGAGAATAACCAAAGAGCCCATCTCCCTGTCTACCTATGGGTGTCTTTGTGCTTCGCTGCACTTTTGCTCTTGGTTGAGGAACATTTAAATGTCTACCTGTTTGCTAGATTGACATTTATCTGAAAGCACCTTTAATGCTTTTTTGTGGTGTCTGGTTAATATTTTTTTCAGTTGCAGACAGATACGGAGTAAAGCTGCAAGCACAAGAAACTGAATACAAAGTCCTAAAGTTAAAAATATTTTGAAAACAAAACGGTCCAGTCAGTCACCTTGATCCATTTCCCCATCAACTAGCCAAAATAACCCTCGTTTCTAACCTTATTCCTCCTTCATTCCCTCTCTCCTCCTCACCCACTCTTCTCCTCTAAGTGTTGAGTGTTATTTAGGCTTTACTGGCGCGTGTAAAATTCTGCAATTTGAAGGGCTGTTAAGTTTTTCAATTGAAATTTTCATTTAAGATGCAGGTGATGCTTTTTTCTTTTCCGTCCTCTTTTTTTGGTAAGTGCTCTCTTTACTGCTTTCTGGACAGGCAGCACTGAAAGTCATGGGATTCTGTAGCAACTGTCTGGTTTCCCCCCGAATCCTCGTTTCTCCTCTTCTCTCTCCAGGTCACTTCTATTTCTCCAATTCTCATCCTCCCTTTCCCAACGGCTTCCCGCTCACTCCCACCCCATTTTTTTGCAGTCTTTTCCCTCTTAATGTCTTTTCCTCTCTCTTCTCCCTCTCCCTTCATCCCGCGCTCCGCACCTCCCACCTTTACTCCTCCTCTCTCCAGTAAAACACAGCAGCAGAAGGCTAAAACAGGAATGCCGCGCCGCCAAGCCTTAAATCACATTTATAAGGATTTGGTTAGCATAGTAATAACACAATCAACTGACAAGGGCTTGAAGAGGGGGAGGGAATGAGAACGAATAGTGTGTGTGCACTTGTGAGTTTGCTTTTAATGCATCCTTGTGTGTCTATGTGTAGCCGACAGTCAGTCCATGTATATTTAAGTGTGTAGATCTACGTGTATGCGAAGGAGAAAAGGAAGGGTATTATTTTTAGCCTTGCACAGGGTCCCATGCAAGCATGTGTGTGTATGTGGGTGACTGGGCTTTTGAAGGTGAGTCGAGGCTCCTAGGAGTCATAATGAGGACAAATGCTGAGCTTTACTGTTATCAAGATGCTTACGACATGGTGTCAGAACGTGACAAGTAATACGGTGAGAATTTACATTGCATTTGATATCTTTACTTTTCTGCAGATTATTTAAAGTCTTTGCAGCTTTAGAATTCAATGAAGAGCCAGAATGAAAGAGGATGAGGCATGACCAAGGTCATGAGCTTGATCTGTAACCACAACATCAGGAGTATATGAGATGTGTATTAGCTTTTAAGTAAATACTACCATCTTGTTTGAAATGTCAATCATTCACAACGTCCATTTCAGATGATGACTAGGGATGATTTATGTACCCCCAAGTAAGTCACCTTCTGAGGTGCACATAAGTTTTCAACTAATAGAAAGAAAAAAATAGAAGGTGTACCAAACTCAGTGGTGCTTGTCATCGCCTGATGTGAATGACACATGTGCAAGAAAATTCAGGGAGACAGTGATGTAAAAAACTTAAATGCAACTTCCATTTTAGACAACTCTTTGGTAAGTCATTTTTTTCCATTTCTACAGCTGTTGCCATGGAAATGCAATCATTCTACAATTACAATATACATAAAATCCTGAGTACATATTGTAGCTTTTGGGTCAGTTCCTCTTTACTCTGAAAGTTTATGAACTGATATCATTATTCAACAATACACCGATCTAATACCACAAGTCTGATTATTTTACCCTTTAAAAAATGCTTTCAATGATTATTTTACATTTTTAAAATTTAGAAGGAATTTTATTATAATAATCCACTCTAAGGACTAATATGATAACGCCCCTATTAAAGGTAGATTGAGAGCTGTTTCCAGGAGCATTTTTTACTATATTGATTATAATTATCACATTTACATCCCATGTGCAGCCAACTGATTAAATGTTCAATTACAAAAATAAAATATTTTAGTCACCTGTGGAACAGACATGACTAATCATTTTAAATGGCCTGTTCTCAAAGATCGGATGGTGGGATGTTTATCAAACTCAATTGCCATTTGTTCTTCCACTCTTTGTGCATGAATTGCATGCTTTCAGAGATTTGTAGCACTTGTAAACAAACATTGTAGCGAGAGCCAGAGTTTAGCTAGCTGCATTAGCAAGAATACCACATCAAAATACAGTACACACTAAAACGGAAGGGCCGATATGGCAGGAAAGGTGCCAATATGAAGCCGGAACAGAAAACTCCTGGAGAAGTGTATTGCAAAGAATGAAGCTGAAGAAGAGTGGTGCAAAACAGAGTGTGCACCGTTGGTATCAACTGAAGCAACAGAAAGGGCTGCAAAGTTATTCCATGGTGGCCTTTTTTCTACTTGATAGGCACGATAACAATGCTTTTTACAGTATATGCATTATGTTGGAGGAAACATTTGATGCTGCTCAGTGCCCAGGACCTTTGTGAACAAGAATTGTGCGTTTCTCTGCTCTGGACATGTGGCTTTAAAGGAAAGTCTGAAGAAAGGGCATTGGACATTTGAATTGTGTATCTTTAAAATGTAGCTTGTTTCAAACTGTTTTCCAGGATATGTAATCTTCGTTTAAATGCTAAATTTAAAAATGACACAAGTGATTTAAGAGCATCCTTCAAGGTTGTCCTTTGATTTAGTATTTCTAATAATGTATTTTTTTCTCACTCCTTGTTATTATGTTATTACTTTCTATTAGTGGATAACAAAAAAACATTAAAGACACTCATGTAGCTGATGGCATCTAGAGCAGTCAGGCGTAATGTTTATTTGTTACTATAGCAATGCTGGAAGTTGCCATTAATGCTAGTTTTCTCTATGTTCTTTGTCAATAAATTTCCTTTTGACAATATTGTGGGATGTTTGGTTATGTGTATATAAACTACAGGGTCATTTGAGATCATCATTTTGTTATTGTACCAGTACTGATTCTGTGAGGATGTCTCTGTTAAAGGTCATGTGACTAAGAGGTTGGAAGTTGTTTATTCGGCACCAAAATAGACAAAGTAATTTTGCAGATATCGAGAGGATCTGATGTTCCTCTTAAATCTGCTGCTGCAAGGCGAACACGGTAATGTTGTTATGCTTTCATTTGTGGACATTATGTAAAACAGCATTTTCATGAGTATTCTCATAAAATAGAATGTTTTGCTTTTTATTTGTGAATACTTGAGCTTTAATACTGACAGGACATTTTTGTCTTTTTGTTTTCAGTTTTTCTTGGTTTATGGAATAAAGACCTATATGCGTCCGTAAGAAGCGTGGACGTTTTATGACAAGAGAAATTAAAATTCACAGGGGCGAAAAAAGGTAATTGTACTCCTAACATAGTTCTCAAAATCAAAAAAAGTTACAGTGACAAGTGCTAATCCTATATTAGATTGTATTTTATCACTTCATTGGACATAAAAGATGCCTCTGCATGCTATTCCATGAAATCATGGAACCACTTGGGAGTTCTCCCCACCAATCATCTAAGATTAGCTACATCCCAGTTACTTCACTAAAATTTAAACATAAAAATGAGAAGTAACTACTTGTAGCACTGACCACGTTATACTGTAGAACTCTAATTTTACCAACGATGAACCATTTTAAAGTTTTGTAATAAATCTCTCTGGCTGATATTTTAAATTTTCGAGCATTTCTGTGAGTGATTGATAAAGAGTGAATCACACTGACAGACATCAGTTAATGATGCATTTAGGTTTTTTATACGTTAAAGGACCGGGGAAAGCTGGTTAGTGGTGGCACCTGTGCCTGTCACTTCTGACTGATTATAAAACTTTATATTTTGCCTTAAAAATATATACATTTATGCTTGCTTTGTTAATAAAAGTCAGAAAAATAAAACAATTTCTTTTGTTCAACTTGTCTAAAGTGTGTTGAAAATAACCATGAAGCTGCCCATGGTTTAGCAGAGCTATGCAGTGTGTGAGTTAAGCTGCTTGACCCTGTCTCTTTTCCTTCCATCATTCATACACTTGCCATTTGTCTTCGGACTGAGGCCTTTGCATTATCAAGTTCTCTCAATGTTAAACAGAAAACATTTACTTTTTGTCAACACAATGCGCTTAAAGTACAATAAAAGCACTATAAAAATATGTTTTGTTTAAAGAAGCCAGCTAAATGTAGGCAATCCATTTTAAAATACTGGGCAAAATCTATAATAATAATTATAAAAACAATCCAAAATCTTCAACAAATGTCCCCATGTTTATCCTTTAACTCTTGATATGAGAAATTTTTTTAAAAAGAAGAAAATTCTCATTCTATTTCACCGTTTCTCAGGGCATGCTTTCTGACTGAAACACAGAGGGAAAAAGGTAGAATAATTATTTATTAATGCAGTCACTCATTAATTAAATAACATGAATTCTTTGTGTTCTGCCATTACCTCTAACCTCATTTCTGTAGCTTTTATTCTCCTTTAGACTTCCTCTGTTCCACTCTGCTTCAGGTTCAGTTTGGTTAAAGAGGGGTTTTCTCTAATGTTGTTTAATGTTCACACACTCTCACACACACCCACACACACATTTTTACTTTCTTAGACTGCTTTGCTAAGATCTTTTTGTTCAAGTGGAGCTTTATTCATATTCTTTATAGCACTCTGTAATGCACACCTCTTTTTAAGAACACGAATATGCACACTGACTCACAGACACACACTGACACACACACACACTCTTAGATCACTTAGCTGGTGTGAACATGGGAGTAGACAGAGGAAAGGGAGCTGTCCAACACGGCCAGAGTTTACGTTCACAGGAGCCGTCTGTCTGTTCTGCAGCGGCAGGAATTCATAGGGACCAAATTACATTAAAAAGATAGATATAAAACTTTAATGGAATGATAAAAAGGAAAGGAGGGAGTGTGGGCCTCTCTCTTTCTCTGTTCTGTCATTAGCCCTCTCTTTTCTTCTCTTCTTTTTTTCCTCAGTTCCTCATCTTTTTTTCCCTTTTTCTCTTCATTATTCTGTTTTTGCTTTTTCATCTAATTTCCCATCTTATTTTTCCCTCTATCGCTATTGAATGGGAAACAATTCTGTGTTTAAAAGAAAGACACACAGAAAATCAGAGATGGGGAAAGAAAAACTGTTGAAAATAGGAATATTCCAACAAACAGAAAAGGGCAGAGGAATATAGATTATATGGATAAATTGTAAATAAAACCCACAATTGCATCTTCATTGTAAATAAGAGTCCATGCCAACATACAATATTCCATAAAGAAGATCAATATGTAGACTGGTAGATATCATGTAGGACTTTAAAACAGCCAAAACCCACAGCTCTAATTTTCATAGCCAGATCAGATTAAAGGAGCTAAAAGCGAAATTCATTGTTTTCACACTGAAGGAATTAAAAAATCTTTTTGCGGGGGAGAGGTAGAGAGGCATTGATTGACACAGGCTTTGTTTTGGTTTGAGATAGCTCCACAGTACGTCACCTAACGGAGAAATATTTCGCTTTTAGCTCCTTTAAAGGGATCTCTTCCAAAAGAAGCAAAACCCAACGAACAACATAACTGCAAGAACCAACCATTCCTGTTTAAATCTAATATAGATGTAACATGAGGATGTGAATGGTAATGTGTCTAACTTTAAATGTATGTAAAACTATTGTTCGGACATTTTGTTTAGGTGTGCTTTAAAGATAAACCTCTGAGCGTGTGAACGAAGAATTCCTGTCCCTACTTGGGACAAACAGTTCCTTCCTTCCTTCCTTCCAACCATCCATCCATCCATGTATGCATTGTTAGATTTTCTCATGTTCTGGTTTGGACAGTGGCCCTCAAACGATGGCCCGTAGTCTGCATCCAGCCCGCCAGCTTCAAATCTGTGAACCCCAGGCTGTAATCCTTTCATTCTAGCAAAGTTTACCATTCTCTGTCCCACAAACAGATGAGAGATCAGAGCATCATGGCGCTGCTTTAAGTCCTGGCCCATAACATATTTCAGCTAATATGATAGGTTCTGCTCTTTCCTTTCTTGCTAACGTGATTGCCTGATCCCATTGCCATTCACTCTGTTGAAGGCGATCACGGTGCAGGCTGCTCAACTCTTGTGGCAGAGATCAGAATGTCCGAAGCAAGGCAACAAAAGGTCTCAAACTTTTTGTTCAGATTTTCTGTCCACTTTAAATGACTGATGTAGCAAAAGTGCAAAACCCCACATCTTAGAGGGAGCTTTGAGAACAACTTTTACATCCCTACCAATGTCAGAATCAAACCTGTGCCTTTGTCCTGAGATATTTGGGATCTTTGTTTAAACAAAAAGTTCTGTGGAGGGTTTGACTCTTCATGTTAAAATGAAAGAGACTTTTACTTTATTTAGCACATTTAAAAAAATACCTTTACATAACAGAAATACATGTTTGGTCATTTCTTGAGGTTCTTAGTGTAATATCCATATTCAAAGAAGAAAAATGTTCCCCAACACCCTCCGAAATAATTATTTTGCATTTATTCCAGGGTTCTGAGTGTTTATACTAATTTATTTCTAAATGAAGCATGCATTGTGTTTGTGTTTTTGCTATAAATGTAACTATAGTGATATATTGTGGCTGTAGAATTACAAAGATTTCCTTTGACTGATTAGAAATATAAGTTATGGCCATTGAACATTTGTATTTGAATACCTCTGGTTAAGTTTATGGGAAAAGGGATACAGGAGTTCCTTTCACTATCAAGACGACAAGAACATGGTTTATGGTGACAAATTACATCCTGGTTATCAAATCTGGCTTCAGCTCACTTCGCCCACCATAGGTTCACTTTAAAGCTTTGTAAAAAATTGACATCAAATCAAATAAAAATTTCACTTTTTCCTCAGTTTTATTTCTTCCAAAACAGAAATGACAAAATGTAGTGAAAAGAAAATACAGATTCCTTCCACAAATATGATCTGCCTCTGCCACGTTACTCTGGCTGACTGACCTTTGTGACATTCGGTGCAGGTTAAATGGATTCTTTATGTCTTCAATTGTGAACATCGGCAGTTGTGTTTTTTCTATTAAGAGGTTGAGGAAGTGCGTATGGGAATGACATCTATTCAGTGTGTGTATGAGTGTCTGCTTAAGATAAGCAGAAAGGAGTGGGGATATTTGAAAGGAAGCGTGCACTGTAACCGTCTGGATACATTTATTACAGTTCTCACACATTCACACGCAATTAAAAAAAAGCCTTTTCAGTGTAACGGCTGACACAAATGGGCACAGAAACAAAAACAGGAGGACTATCCACTTCAGACTTGCTGACTTGGAAAATGTGTAATAAAAAAAGTTTGTGTGAGTACACACGTGTGTGAGTGTGTGTGTTTACTAGAGAGAATTAAATTCTGACAATGAGAAAAGCACGGGGCTGTAATCTAATGCATCCTAAATGTCTGTAATTGTGTGTGTCTGAATGAGGGTGTGCATGCATTACTGTACGCAAATACACACGTCCATATTTTATATGCATTTTTGTGTACGCACATGCACGTGTATCAATGTATGCAAATCTCAGCTGCTTAATGATAATGTATGTGATAATAGTGTGGTACTAATTAATTTATAACTTTGCACTGAGGAGGCTGTTCCAGTGGCTAATATGATTCTATTACAGCAATTAGCCCACAATGACACTGGCTAGGTCACTCACACACAGACACACACCTTACAGTATGCAAATCTAATCCTGTTAGTGTGCTTCAGTCAATCCTACCTGTGTCCATGCTTCCTCCATCTCTTTAAATTTTCCTTGTATTGTCTCTTACTGTAAATTGACGAATTAACAGTATCAATTTCATAAACATAAAAAGTGCAACTTTTGGGTACTTTAACTACAGGAAAACTTGGATAAATGCCTTGCTTGCTAAACCACAGGCCTAAAACTGGAAAGTTCTTTCACTGTTCCCCTAAATCATCAAAGTCTTTGAGCTTCACCTGAGCTCAGCAGCACTGATGGCCATCTAACGACCATCTCCTTCCAGCAGCCTACCTGCCACTCACTTGCTAAACTAATCTGGACTGATGATGTGACGACCAACGCAGTACCAACAAACAATGCTCACAACCACTGCTAACTGGTAAATCAAAGAACAGCAACACAGTCAGCCCAAGTCGCAGCAGTGATTTATTTTCACTCTCTCTCTGCATCCAGTTTAACTGTGTGTGATACATGAAAGAGTAATAAGTATGAAAACTTTACATATGCACTTGTGTGTATGTGTACTTACTGTCCTCTGCAGTGCGCAAAGTTGCCCAAGGGCTTGCTGTCTGCCCGTGAGTGTGCGAAACCACTACTCTGAACAGGTAGTGCGTGTACGGTGACAAACCTTCTACATTATAGGAAAATGTGTCTGTTGCATTTTCCATGAGCCTAAGAGAGGAGGGACACAAACAGAAAACACATTTATTGACATACATTTGGAACTCATCTAAATGTATTGTATAAACTGGTGGTCAAAGGTGATTAAAGCAAATAAGCAGATTTATAAATGCTGCATTTTTGCAGGTCATAAAAATATGTTTCCAATAAACTATATAAATTTCAATCTATTATCCTTTTTGTTTTGAGCTTAAAAGTTCTTATGAAATGCCAGAGCTGCCTCTGCATATTTCTACTTTCTGTAGCTAGGGAGACTGATGCTCTCCCAAAAAGCCCAGTCGGCTCTTTCTGGTCAGCTATATTGGCCAACCATAATTCTGCATTTGCTCTGCTGTAGAATAATAACAATAAAAAAAGCCTCATTCCGCACAATGTAGTTCACGCCTACATACAGTATACATGATGATTCCTCATGTTTCATGGGAATAACAGACTAAAATAGAACTGATAAAGTCTTCAGAACTACATTTTAGGTCATTGTTAGAGCAGATGCTCGTGAAAAATGTATGTACTTAGAAAGACAACTAAAAAAAGACAACTAAACTGTGAATTTTCTTAAAGGGCCTTTTATTTGTCATGGAGAATCTGCACTGGACAGCTCCTCAGTGGGCAGCCTGCAGTTCATCAGCTGTGTGAGTGTACATGAGTCAGATTTTAGATCTAGGGTGAGGGATACAAACTTTTAAAGATATATAACAACAACAGTCAGGAACCGAATATCAATAAAGACTTAATAGAAATACAATTACTGTACTGTAACAGCAAGCAGTTACGATTTGGCAGCTCTCAATCGCTTTAACATTGTACTTGTTAACTCAGATATGTATGAAAGTCTCTAGGTGCAGTAAAAGAGTGGAGGTGTTCAGTGTAAGTTAGTACACATACACCCCACTAATCCAAGTACAGGCTCTTACTGCAGAAATATGTATCAAAAGAAGAGCCCTACTTTTTGCTGGAAACATGAACCAACATCTTTTCATAGACTTAAGTGTAGAGAAGCAATATTAGAAGGAACTGAGTGGAAATCTTTTACCAAAAGTGAAAAAAAATGTAACTCAAGATGACTAAGTAGTGCTACAAAACCTTTATTACATACATTTATAGAGAATGTAGTCATTAATAGCTACCTGTACAGAGCCTGTGTCTGTTTGATATATTCTAATGTGCTCCTTTGAAGATGTTCAACATGAAAGAAGTGTCAGGATAAGTTTCAAATGGTCACTTAACAGAAACCAGGTTTTCATACTTTTTATCTTATTCCCACATCACATACCTGATCTCATATCATGTACAAAGGAATCTAGGACAATGTAAAAGAACATTGTCATAAATGAGGGACCGTTGACCATTTAGCATCAGATGGATAGAGGGGATGAATGAATGAATAAATCAGGGAACAATGAGATTTCCATAGCAGAGGAGGAGGAGGGCATGGCTGTCTGATATATAATACATGTAGCTAGTCATTTATTTATTACCACAGAATGAGAGCCTCCTCTTCTTGGATTAAATTGCAATTTGTTGTCAGGAAGCATGTAATGAATACATATCAGATGCACACCCTCTCCCTCGTTTTATTCCATCACAGTTTCTCAACCTCACTTCCCCTCTTCCATGTCTTTCTGATTTTTTTTTGTGTCTTTTTGACTCTGCCCCCATCTTCCTGGTATATTCTGTCTCTGTTTTCTGATGGTCTGTCATACTGATGTGACATATTCGGCTGTGGTGTATAATGTACCTCTTTGAATGTACATGTATATGCATATGTGTATATTCATTCACACTTCTGCGGTGCATATATATCTGAGAGGGTAACATATGCCTACCATCCTCTTATAGTTACTTTTTATTTTATATTTCAGTCTCTAGCAACTTTTATATTCTTGTCATGGACCACCTGTGACTCAGTCAACATGTATTCAAAAAGTAAGAAAACAGTGCACACACATGTCCATTTGTTTATCTTCTTAATTTGTTCATTTGATGTTCTAGCTTACCTAATCACAGGCCTCTGTGGGGATGTCCTCATTTGCAAGTTGTAGTGAAGTGGACCTGGTGCGTTTGAGTTGGCAGGGGCAAGCCAGGACACATTCAGACTGGATTTAGTTGCACGTGCCAAAGTTGGTGGTGATAACCCATCTGGGGCTATGTGAAGACGAAGACAAGGAAAAGGAACAATGAACTAAGAAATAATGAAAGAAAACATGATAGAAAGGTAAAACAGTAAAGGCAAATCATCAAGACAGGCAAAGACAGCAAGAACAGATTGGAAAAGGCAAGCCCATTTTATATTGATGTTGTTTTGCAATTTCCTCTCTTGGATAAACAAAGTATTTTCATTTTATTTATTTTGATTCATTAATTGGTATTCTACATTCTACATACAAACAGACATTACATACATACATACATA
>JAVQJG010045794.1:0-17019 GCA_036024015.1 Craterocephalus amniculus
CGGGAGGAGGCCGCGGGGTAGGCCCAGGACCCGCTGGAGGGATTATATCTCTCGGCTGGCCTGGGAACGCCTCGGGATCCCCCCGGATGAGTTGGCGGATGTGGCCGTGGAGAGGGAAGTGTGGGCTTCCCTGCTTAGGCTGCTGCCCCCGCGACCCGACCCCGGATAAGCGGAAGAGGACGAACGAATGACAGAACTGCAGAATCATGAATTTATGGAACGCACAACCAGTGCTGCCACAGGATTAATATTCCTAAACAAACACAGGGGTGCTGAACCTCTGAGAAACTCATCGGAAACTATAACAAACCTCTGCCAAACTTTTTTTTAAATTTCTTTTCCCATTGATGGTGGGCATTATTTTAGTTAGAAGCTTTAATGGCACAATTAATGAATTAAAAACATTGAATAAATTCCGGAATCAGGATCACACCCAAAATCAATCACTTGTTCCTCATTCCATAAATTTTATGAAAATCTATCAGTAGGTTATGTTGCTGACACACAAACTATAAAGGAAAGCAGGGAAGCTCTGCTTGACTATTCTGGGCCTTAATAAAGTGAAATTGAGAGATAAGAGTGCCTATGTTTGCCAATTAATTAATATTGTATAATCTGATGAATTAATGCAAATTAACAAAGTCAGATATTTTCTGCCAGCATACCTTGCTGGCTGTTGCTTCATCAGCACTGTTGCTTTTGGCCTGGATGATGGATTTATTTCATATTTTGAAAGAAAAATTGTCTGCCGCTTCATGGTAACGTACACTTCTCTGCAGCCTGTGGCCACACCCCATGGTGATTGATCAGAAGCTGCAGATACCACCCCTTTATGTTAGCACGCACCGATCAAGACAGGAAAACCTAAGGGATTGATTTATCACGTACCAGCTTCATAACACAGCTTATCAAGATCCTGAATGTCTGTGAAAGTTATCCCAGGTAACAGATATCCGAAGTATGATTATCACACATCGTAGTAGGCCTCTGGTCTTCTGCCCACAAGCAAACAATTGATCATTTTATGGCTTGTCAACTCAGCAGTTATCTGATTGGTTTAATGTCAGAATACTTCCAAACAGATGCAGGAAAAAGTGCTGGTGCTAACTTTATTGCCAAGACTTATGATATCTGCACACTAACCCACAATACTGAATGAATGAATTAACTGTTGCTAAAGAAAGAGGACACAACTTTCTGTCTTACAGTAATTGAATCAGTTTTTCTGCATATTGACAGGAAACCGGCTCTAATGAAATCACCGAAAAAATACATGTCTATTAGAGTACAGTGGTATACACATCTTTACACAGTCACAGTCTTTAAACAAAGTTGTAATCCACTGTGCATGCAAATACTGTACTCTACATGGGAGTGTTTTTGTAGAAGATGAACCTCATTTGTACTTTTCTGATGGAATTTTAGTTTTAAAAAATGTTCTTTGAGAGCAGGAGAATGAAACTGATCTCTAAATTCTCTAAATGCTGCCAACATCGATTTTAAGAAGCTCTGAAGTAAAAGTCTGATTTATATATAAATTTTTAATCCTTTGTGTCCTGATGAGAAATATCCTTATAAATTCTGGACCCGTTTTTGTCATTAATCTTTTATGTCAACATTAGACTTTGCATGCAACTGTGCAAGGATGGAGGGTCCAGCCTCCCAGGTGAGTCACTCATTCTGCTGACCATTCAGCCAAAGGGATATGCCATTCTGCTGAATGGATATGCATGATGTCAGCATGCATGAATCCTACCCTGGAAGCCGGGGTTTAAACCCTGCCCACTGTGCCCAGGCCCTCCTTCGTCCCTGCCACATTCTGGTGTTGTCGGCAGCATCCGTGTAGCACTAGTGAGTCTGTGGTTTCCCAATGAGTAGCATCCTGCATGGAGCATGAGGTAGTGCTTGTGGAAAGAAAAGGAGAGATGTGACAGATAGGTCCGTCATTATACTACTGTATATTTCTGCTTGATCATGTGCCCTGGCTACTTGATCAGCCTGTTTGGCTAACTAGTTAGCATGTGTGACCTTCACTTGGGAGATTTAGGGTTCAGACCCTTCAATGGCCCTCCTTAACTCTGCAACACAATGCTTTTTGTGTCTGGATAACCACTTTGATTTCTTCTTTCAACCAGTTCGTGAAAGTATATTGGTGTTGGAAGAAGAGGAAAAAAAAGAAAAAAGAAAATACACAAAGTGAATTTTACAGTAATTCATCCTTTACATTATAAGCTAATCAAGTCTTTTTGTGAGAATTACGTTTTTAAATATTAATTTAAACCTTTTTTAGATAGAAATATAAAACACAACAATTCATAGAGGCATGTATAAGGTGTTTAAACTAAACCATTATTAATCATAATCAACAAGCTGTTTTTCCTGTGTCAGAGCGAAAAGTGGAAACTTCCTAACGAATCAAAAAGCTATTTGATCTGAACTTGATCTGCCATTGTTAACAGCTTCACATTAACAGCTTTCACACTTCCAAAACCAGTACAGTAAACAATAAGCTCTAAGCAGCACAGATGCAATCCATCATGGTTCATTCACAAAGCTGGTGACCACCTGCTGCGGCCCACTTGACCCTCCCACTCCCTCACTTTCCACTCAGCCACACATCCAACACAAACCTGACCTCATCTGTCTAAGCAGCAGAAAACATTCTGACCTAACAAAGGGGGGGCGTGAGTTTACAGTTAGAGTTAAATCCTGTTTCCATGTTAATCCGTCTTCAACAAATACCACAGCCAGAGCCACTGGCTGCTCTTCCCAGCTGTTGTACTGCTGACAAAGAGAAGATTGTTAATTGTTCCTTTATGAGATTAATCCTCTACTTGTGCAAGCTATGAGAAAATGAGGGGAAGGCACAAACAGCTGGGAAAACATTCCATCCAACACTCCTGTTGGCCAGAAGAGTTTGGATTAACAAGCCATTTCATGAAGACGGATGGAGCTGAGTGCAAGTTTCATCATTCTCGGTGTGCCCAAACTTTACTATGCAACACTCAGCGAGATGGAAGTCATGTCAGTAATGTTGGCATTGATGTTACTATGACATGTACATTTATTTATTACAGATATTAGCTTTTCCACAGCTGTAAGAGAGGAAAACAAGGTCCAGAGCAGAAATATCAAACTTGTAAAAGCTAGTATTCTCACAACACCTCACATGCTTGAGAGAGCGTGTGGCTTTACATTTTATGTGCTCATGATCTGATCATGTAACCTACTATTAAAGATTTATGGGTAGAAACACAGTAGAAACCCCGACAATGTTGAATGACAGAGATTTGAGATGTTATAGAACATGAAACACACAACCACTTTCTGACCTGAAAAACTATTGGGGTTTTTTCTCTCGTTATGTTGGTATATGGACATTTATTGTGTAAATTTCTGGAGCCGTCGTTGCCAGGCAGTGCTCTCAGGCCCAGAAACAAAAGTTCACAACTTTTTTCTGGGATGCAGCATCACTTTACTGCAGCATTTTTACTTTCTGGTACCGCATCACAAGCTAGCAACAGGCTAGCAACATGTTGCACACTGTGGCTGAGTCATCAATTAATGCAAGACAGCATTATTGGAGAAAGGGTGGATTAGAAAGAAGTAAGAAGAATTTACTAAACCTTTGACAGACCTTTAGAACCTGTAAAGATGTGTGCCGAAGTGCAAAGGTATGAGCATCAAAACTTCTTGTTTGGTGAAAAGGAGTCAGGCATACTTCTTTCATTTGTCTGCAATGGGGTGATTCTCCACTTTCTATGTTGCTGAGTTGATGAGGGCAGAATAGACATGTACTAACATGTACTAGGACCTCTTTCTCAATCTGTTGTCCTCACATAAGGAGACTTAGTATCATTTCAACATGAATCATAATTTCATAATTGTTACAAATCATAAGGGATGAAACATAAGCTTAAATATCATTCATTTATTCATCTAATTCCCGCACTACGGCAGATATGATGTGAATTGTAGGGCTCTTGATTTTACTCATAGTGAAAATGAGAATAATTGAAAGGAGCGGCAGTCCACCTTCTGATGATTTTACACATGACCAACGGAAAACAAATATGGGACAGAAACAGGATACTGACAATATTTCTGAAATGGTTCTTAAAAAGATATGTTCAGGTTTTGCTAACCAGGTTTTGTCAACCCTTAAATACCTGGAGCAGTTTTAGTAGAGATGTTATTCTAACTTTGGGCAGCAGCAAATGCCCTCAGGGGTTAAAAGTCCCCATACTGTACTCCTTAACCATGCAATGTGGCCACAGGGTGAAAGGCTGATCTATTATTTTGATTCAATGTGCCCTGAGTACAAACAAAACCTTCCCTAAGCGCTGAAAAAAAAAACACTTTTAAAGAGACATTGTAGAGTTGCTCCAGTGAAATTCTCTAAAGGTTATGCAGCACTTTAAGAAAGACCAAGCAAGATTTTTAGCTAAATCTTGATATCCCTTGTTGAAAAATGTTTTTGTTGTGTGTCCCCGAACGAACAAACAAACGGACAAACGAACGAACGTCCCTAAAGCTTAACTTGGAGACTTCTTGCTTAATGTACAGCTCAAATAGTTTGGTCGTAAATCTGGGGTAAATGTGAATTTAAAGGGATAGTGTGTATCTTTAGGCCACTAGACGGCTAAACCTACAAATTCCCACTTGCCACATGACATTGTTGCATTGTCTTTTTCTTTCTGGGATCCTTAGGCACTGTTTTCACCATCTTGGTTTGTTCAGATTTGACCAACTTTCAAACAAAAAGTAGCATGAAGCACACCCCACTTTGTTTAATAGCTGACGAGCAAAGTCCTGCAGGTCACGTCTGTTTCTGAAGAGGGCAGCCCCCTCAGAGCACCAAAGTGTGTCAAACACTGCATTGACCCCAGTAATCATCCATTAATACTCACATTAGGCTGATAAAGAGGTCAAAAGTTTCATTTAGGGGAAATTACAGGTTTAGGACCCCTAGTGGCCCTAGTTTAATTATGAGTCATGTAACAAATCTATGCAGTCTATCCCTTCTTCCTTTCAATGGTAATGGCAAAGAAACTGTTAGCAAATGCCTGTAAATAATAAACTTTAAATCATCTTTGCTTGCCATTCATTTTTATGTCTATTGTTCATGGATAGAAGTGTCCTGAGAACAGCATTATCTACATTAAAGTGTTGAAAATGTTTTTAGGTATGGAAAGCCACTCCTGCAAAACGCCACTGGACCCCCTGGTCTGCATTTATTCTCAGAGGTTGTGCTGGTACATCTGTGGTCGATCAAAGCTGTACATACAAGTAAACTTCTCCAGCGTGCTTCAGTGTTTTGCCGCCTGTGACATGCCATATCTTGAGGCAGCCATGTGTTCATGCTAATGGAACCAAGACAAAACATTTCATATGGCTGATAGTGTCTGTTTGCACAGGCAGCACTGAATGGGTGTCAAGAGACCACAGCAAAACTAGACATGCTTGAGACAAAGTGTAAATGGGAAAGAAGTGAACGTGGCCGGAGTTGAAAGTTGCTGCTAAAAGCATTTTATGCAAACTAAATGAAGAGGAGCATGATGAAAGGTTTCATTTATACTTAAGAGAAAAATCCTCAGCTGAAGCTAATGCACAGCCACCAGCAGGTAACACGCATCTGATGAAACACAGACCACAATGTTTCAAAAAGTAAAATGATTTCACCTTGTATCAAATCATGGGACAAGGGATGGGGTTGCTTGAGTAGTGATATTTTAATTTCACTCAAACTCTGGTCAGAACTGTTACAATCTAATACAAATAGGCAGGCATGCTGGTCTGCATTGGCTCTTTCTACCACCCACACTGATCAGCTACCCTGCAGTTGCCCTCCTGACCCTCAGAGACCCACAATTTGTCAGGTCACACACCATGTGGGGTAGAAGGGGGAAACAGTGGAGTGAAGCCGTGGTCTCCACTCCATCAATGCATTAATGTTTAGTAATGTTGCAGCCTCAGGCAGATGCTTGATGAATTATTTGCTTCTTGTCTTTGATTAAGTTGCTGTGGATGTGTATATCAGACATCTTTGTTCATATTGTTCCCTCAGCAGTTATTTTGACTTTTTGCTCTACTAATGCATGAGCTTTGTTTGCAGGTTTAATCACATCATTTACATCTTTCTAGAAGGATCAGCATGTGAATGTATAGGTTTGCAGATGTTTATGCATGCATTTATGTGTATACATGTATGTGTATAGGCCGTGCATTAATGTGTAGACTTTTTTGTGCACTTTTTTTATAATCACCTGTAGCTCATCACCTAATTGCATCAGGTGACCATATGGTGGTTCTATGAATGGAAAATAATTTTCTGAATTAGGGCCTGAAACATAATTTAAAAAAATCTTTAAGTAGCATTTTCTGTTGTGCAGACAGAGTCTTGGTGAAAGTCATTTTGCAGGATCAAAAAAACTAAATACGCTCTATACTCTAAGCATGTTGGCATATTTACACTTCTGCTAAAAAATCTAATAATTTTGTGCAAGTTTGTGTGTTTGGTATTGGCTTTGTCTGTTTGTGTGTGTCACCCCGGGCTGATCTGCATTGGTTATTATGGTCTATGTTTGTGGATTAAAACATCAGGACAGAACATACGTAAGAGTCAAAGATATCCCAGCTGCTGCTGTTCTCAGTTTGTGAAATGTCTCAGGTGGCCCTTAGATTGACCTTAACTTGTCAGAAGCATCAACAGCTTCCATGTCTTACCATATGTGGCTCAACAGTGGACTCAGTGGTTATGCCTGCAAATTCTTTTTGTGGCTTGTGCATTCGTAGGCTCTCTCCAGGTATTCTTCCTCCCACAGTCTATGAACATGTGTAATTAGTTGTTGGCCCTGGGAGTTGATATGGGTACAGTATAGGTGCGACTGGCCTTGTTTGTCTGGTTGATGTGATGGTCTGGCAACCTGTACCCCACCTGACATCAGCTATTAAAGGTTCCAGTCCCCCTTCCCTGAATTGGATTAAGCAGCTTATTCACAAATTGCAAACAGTGTGAATAATGCACATGTCACAGGACCCCTGATCCAAGTTTCAAACCTGCAGCATCCATGAGCAAATCCATTCACAAAGCCCATGAACCTCTGCTTGATGGGAGTGTTTAACACCCTAGTTAAACTAGGTGAAGATGAAGTATGGGCTATGTCTAAATGAAATATCACGTGACAGCTCAGCTGTGAGTCACAGAATAATTTCCCATGAATAATTAAAAAGCTGAGACAATAAACACAAATGACACAAAACCATCAAGCTTTTGAAATGTCACAATGTGGGGGCTGAAAACAAATAAGCAACTGAAATTAGGAAAAAATGTAAACAGAAGCAATTCTCAATGTCTCAGTTTGTATTTGATTAATTAAGAAATTTTCATTATGATAACTCACAAGTATGTGAGGAAACAACCACAGCTATAACTGGTGGCTCTAATGAACTAGTTTCTGCCTTTATCTGGAAACATGCTAAATTTGTATTGGTTGTGATTTATTTCTGCGTCTCTTACACATTCCTCTAATTTTCCCTGCAAGATCTCATAACTTAATTTTTGGTTGTGCTCTGAGGGATTATAGGCCATACTTGCATTTATTCAGTTAACTAAAGCTCCATTCATTCCACCAGCCAATAACAACCAATTCATTTCCAGCCAATAATAGAGAAACTGTTGTACTTTTTTGGAAAAAGCTACCTATTTCCCCCCCCAAAGCCACAGCAGCCCCACTAAAAACCTTGGAGTGGAGAGGAAAAAAACACCTTAAAGTAATGATCCAAAATAAAATTTAAACCTGTTTACTTTGGATGTGTAAAGAATAGATATTACGCTTTGTAAATTAACCGCTGCCTACTAAACTAACAAGCTGTGACTGTTCTCTCCTCCTCCGGCTCCCATCATCGTTGTGACATTTATTGGGGGAGAGGGAGGAAGGAGCTGATATATTGAATTTTCTTATTTTTTCAACCTTGGAACAACCTCCAGGCTGAAGGTTGAGCTAATTGCAGTAAAAAGTGTTGAACAAAAGCCAATTTGTCACTTACCAACCTAGTGATGTGCACAGTCAGTGCTTCCATGTTCATAAATGCATCACATTGCTTTGATTGATGAGTATAGGCTGTCATTGTTTGTCTGAGACTCAAACAAAATGAAATTAATTCAAATCAATTGGTGCAATCTTATGTTCTGATTGTTCAAAGTTACTGAACCCTGTGAAAAGCTTTCATAAGTAAAGTCCATGTGCATGAGTCATCATTTTTGTTTTTATTGTGAGAAATTGCCCTATTGCAAGAAAATATAATAATTATTTATATTAATTCATATTAATAATTTTTTCATATTCATTAATTATATAAGAATGAAATTAACTTTTCAATTTGTGGCTTTGGTCTATTGGTTTTATAACACTCAGCAGCATTTCAAGCAATGTCAGAGCAAAGAAATGCTAAAGAAAATACTTTTGTGCCATACATCCATTGTCCATGCCCACCTGTTCCAATGCAGGGTCACAGGGAAGGCAGAATTTATCCCCTTACAGTTTGCCAGTATTTCACAAGCCCAACACAGAGAAACAAACAACCACTCACCATCATCTCTCTTCTAATTAGAATTTTAGAAACTCCAAACAACTTTACAAGCATGTGTTTGGACTGTGAGAAGCCAGAGAACCTGGACAGAATCCATGCATGCACTACTTTCCAAGGAAATGTTGTCAAATGTTCATGTACATTTTCCTTTAATCATGATAATTTTATATTTTGTCTTATGAATTTGTCACAATTATTATGTTGGTCAAAACTAACAGTCATTTACAGGAATTTAGTGGCAGATGCATTAATCTGTGAACTGTAACACAACACAACTGAGTTTGAACCCTGTATGATTAACCATGACTGTGATTGCATGCATGATGTGTGAAATTATATCATCTACATAATTTGAGTTTCACCCAAATATTATCATCTTTGTGGCTATTGAGGAGTGACAGTTTACTTAGCTCAAATAGATCTTAGATATGAATTTCCTAAACACAACTATTTAACCTGAGTTATTCCTGGCAGCTGAGGAAAAAATATCGCTCCCTGCTGCATAGACAGCCCAAGGGGAGAATATAGTCAGGTTTATGGGTAAAACCTGAGAAAAGGATACTTGGCGCAATGCCAAAGTCCACAGTGTAAAATTCAGTTTAATTTTCTGTAAACACTGCAATCACCGTCAAATACAATAAATGTACAGGAGATGCCTGTATGCTGTTAATATGGACAGATATTAGACACATATGGTTACAAGACCTCACACACACAAGCTTCACACAATGTCCATTTGTGCAAATAACTGCTTTTGGAGAATTCATTCAATGTGCTTTGAAAGTTAGGACTTTAAAAACAAGCTGACTTCACAGAGTTTGTGCCATTGGTGCATGCCTCTGGGATTATAGTTTTCTGCTGCTGCTAGCCGATGCTGTGTAGTCAATTCTCTGGCTGGTATGAATGCAAAAAGACAGAAACGCGCACCCTGAAGACATGCTAACCTTGACTTTTCAGCGCCATTGATATGAGGAGACCACCGCTCACCGAAAGCTTGAGTAGAAACATCATGCAATCAATATGAAGCAACAAGCAAAGCTGAAAATAGCTACCCAAAGAAAATACAAAGTGTAATTTCTGTTTTGCTTCAGATTAAATCAGACTCAGTGTATTGATCTTAAATTGTCGTTGTTGCTTTTTTTTATCACCCCCCATAACTATAATGATAAACAACTGTTCTTGTCAGATTCTCAACGATTAGTATAATTCATAAAACAGCTGAAAATTGCAGGACTGAGGATTTAGCATTAAGCTTTTCTTCACAAAAATGCAAATGCAACTTAATGCCTTTTACAAAATAACACCTCAAGTAAGTAGCCTTGAACTTTTTTTTTTGATTCAGCACTTGCAAAATTTCTTCAAAACAATTTTCAGCACTCTGTTTTTTTACTGTAGGCTTTCTAAAATACATCAAGGTCAGACACAAAAACAGTGTTCATATGCTGCCCTGAAGCATACACAGACCAGCGCCTCATACAGTAACAACAACTTTCTCCAGCCCACCCTGCAATTTATGTCACATTTTAAACGGAGAGGTAAAGGGAGAGAAAAAACATAACATTTCTATAAGGTACAGACCTCTCAAATACAACCCTTGGGTCATTTGCTTAGGAAAGCAAAAATAACCTATAATTAAGTACTCAAGGGCACAACCACATGAGAAGTATATAAAAGGCACCCATTAAGGTAACAATCATGCCATAAAAGGAATTTTCTTAAACCTCAAACATGTTCATTTTTCTACTCTTAACCAAATGATGATAAACTCATGAACAGACACAGTTGTCTTTAAACTTGTAACTGAGGGAGCCCGTAAAATGGCATCAATAAGCGAGATGGCTGCATTGTAAAAAAATTGAATCTTATTTGTCAACGTTACTTTTTTTTGCCCAAATGAAATTGTATTGATTTCTGTCCATCCAGGTAATGTTGTAACGTGCAGTTTTATGAAGTAAACCTGACAAAGTGGTCAAAAAGTAGTTGTCATGTTATCATCTTTAGCTTGCCTCATGAATACTTAAATGACTGAAAGTGCTACTATGCAACGCTTTCTTTGAATCAGTCAATTCATTCACAATCCAAGCTTCTGATTCTCTTGGTTGCATAGATGCTGTTGCTTTAACTTTGCTCTGCATGGAAAATATAGAATATAGTGGACATAGATTTGCTCCATGAAACGGTTGTATAACAGAAATAGTCCTGGACAGGTGTTGTCTGAGCTTTTCACCTATGCTTCCTTGCTATGTATCTTCTTTTGCGCATCCATTTTTGGGAAATGTCTGCCCTTGTTGGTCCCTCTAAGCTTGAGCTAACTTTCAGCCAGCTTTGATGCTCCATGAAAAGAGTAAGTAGTGATGTGCCATAAAGCACGTTCATGGGTCAACAGGACTATAAAAGCATCATATCAATGCAGCCCATTTAACATTTGGTAACTAAGGCAACAGTTAAACATAACAGTAATAGAAATGTTCTTCCTGCTTTTTACAATCAGAGACCAGCACTAGGGGAAGCTTTTTTTCTTTCAGAAGCTTTGTCTCTATTAACTTTAGAGTATAGTGACAGTTTTAGTAACTACAAATTCTTTCACAACAAAGTAAGTGAAAGAATATTTCTACTTCGTTTGACAAATCCTGTGCCTTCAAGTTTTTCTATAAAGTGTTTTAAACTAAATAGATTGTGTAATTCACTTGTATAAATCAAACACAATTAGCTGAGTTAGTTGTATGGTTTTAACATAAAAGGCATACTCAAATGCAATAAACATTCCATGTTGCAGCAGAGCCAAACAAAAATGAAATCAGGAAGTAGCAGCAGCCATACTGATGAGTGATGGTGGCCAGTGATTGATGGCTGGGAAGCGTCCTGATCCCAGAGGAAGGTCTGACCTCAGTAACCGCGATTAGCCCATTTAACAGTCAATCACAGAAAGCGTGCTACAACAGGGACAGCAGGCCTTCATCCAGGGGATAATTAAGGCTTTTTTTTCTGGGAAAGGAATGTGCTTTGACTAGGTTCTTTGCTTATTTATTTTGGTCCAGAGAGTGAAGGAACTTCTTTTTTTCAGGATGGTTCTGGGAGGAATTTGTCTGACTTTGTGTGTTGACACCATGATATGTGTGCTGGAAGCAAAAGCTTCGAAGCCACTGTCAGCACTCTGCCCAGTAGTGGTCACTGATGATTTTAACAGATCCATCTGCAAAAGAATTCCATCTTTTTTTCCTGAAAGAATTGTATTCAAACGTTGAAATTTGAACCAAATTGGCACTCAAAATGTGTCACTACTATTTTCAGAGTCACTCGTAGTTCAGGTTTTGAAACTAGTCATTAATGGTTTAACTCCTCTGTGTTGGGGTTTCGATGAAATATTTGGACTCACTCTTTTTGACTGAATGAACAAAATAGGCATTGTACAAGTTATTGGAAATGAATAATACATCCACTTCTCCACTTACCTAATAAGGAACACAGCCAAGCTGTGTGTGAGGAGAGGGGGGAAGGAAACCAATAACCTGATGCACTTCCCTCTCACGAAAAGCTGAAGTGTGCCCAAAGAGTGTCACTGATTTCCTACAAGATGTCAAACTATTTGAAATATGGACACAAAAGGAGCACCTAACTTGTTCCACGATTTTTTTACCCATGAATTAGTACAGTACATATTTACATTTGCACTTTAAATTGTAAAAATGACAACTTTGTCTGGTGTAATTTACAATTACTGCTGCACCAAGCCAAAAGGCAATAATACGAAAGGAAACCTGAGAAGAGTTTCGTGTTATGAAATCAAGTGTATTTTGCTTTTTTAAAAAAAGGTATAGGCTTTAGTTGAGTAGAAAATTACAGACTAGGGATGGGACCACTTAATGATTTTGACTTGAATTTGACTCAGAAGACTAAAAAACAACTCTGGTAAAATGGAACAAGCCATTTTTCCGTCTCCAAAATTATAAGCAAATAAAATTGAGACCGAAGCCGGAAAGAGTCCCATGTCATCGGAACAACCCGGAATAAAAGTGAAAGGTCAGCTGAAGAAATATTTGCATAGCTGTAGATTTAGGATAAAGAGAAAGCCTAACTACTTAATTTCCATGAAAATGTTATTGAAGGATTTTTACTGCAACTCCGTGTCCCAGTCATTGCCAAGGCTGTGGTGGTACAAATATTTCAAGCTGTCAGACAATTATTATGCTAGGAGTTAGAAGAGTGACGGGAGTGGGAGCCTGTACACTTCTGTCTGACTTACAACCGGGCAGGGAAACAGGGAAGTAGGGGGAAACAGAGAGGCCAGAAACTAAAAGAATATGATTTACACTCCCACTACTTTTACAGGTAAAAAAAACTGCCAGAAATGTCTTCACATTGCCCCAGTGACTGCAAGCCTTCCCTCACTGCCTGATTAAAAACTCACAGCACTTAACATCGCTTCTAGCAGACCTTTTTTGTTGTTTTTTAGTTATAGATTTTTCTTTATGCACCAGACGTACCTTGAGGACCTTGAATTTGCGTCCAACTTGCCATTATGTAATCTAACAACAATTCAGAACATAATCAGATACTCACAGGAACAATGTGTGTACATTTTCCCTCAGAGTCCAGCAATCCAGTTACCACCTTTACACTGTGAGAGGCAATTTCCTGTGTGGCTCAGCTGATGAGGTTTCAGCACAGAAACAGCCCAGTAATTGAATCTCTGAGCTCCTGTTAAAAGTGCAGCTGTCGGTGGCAAAGCTCTGTGAAAAGCGAGTGTGAATTCTTGTGTCATGGTGCAAGTGGGGAACTGTGGCCACATATGCCAGCCATCAGCTCTACACTGTACAGTGTGTTTGACTAAAAAGAGCGTACAGAGTAAAAGCTCTAAGAAGCCTTCTCACGCACATGTGCGAACAAATGTAAGCATGGTATGACATCAATGTATTGTGTGAAAAGTTTCACCTTTTCAGTGGTGAAAAATTAATGTATTATGAGTACCACTCAGGATTTCAATGCTAAATGATTCATTGTTATGACAGCACATTTTTTTCAGTACGCTTTTTTAGTTGAATGTTTCTGCTGTTTCCCTGTCTTAAAAAAAAAGAAAGTTCTTAAATGTTGGACTGGATTTGGAAATAGGAGTATTAATGTGAGTAATGTTGCATCTTTCACTAAGGAACCCACTTCTTACACATTTAAAGGTCATAGCTTCAGCTTCTTCATCAAAACATTACATTACTTTTTCCAAAATAGTACATCCACACAACATCAGTTTTGACGGGGCCAATATATATATTCACATCTAGTTACAATGGCAGCAGCCACACTAAAGGAGCCCTGAAACTGACCTTGGATAACTGGTAGACAATGTTTTCAACACCTTATTCCATCTTCTACTCGTATTTAAAGCTAACTTTATTTGCAGAGATCACAAAGGGGCCTGGATACTTCTTCGGTGAAAGAAAGTTATTGTAAAACTGAAAAATTCAATCTTACTATATAGTGAAACAACCATAATCTTTGAAAATCCTGCCGGATGACATGAGAACATGAAATTACATTTCCTATCTCTCAGCAGGAATGGAAAGTCATATATATCATGGTCATGTTCATGTTTCCAGCTCTTTTTCTGTCTTCTTCAAAAGAAGCAGTATTTGTCACAACATGGGTGTTGTCATCTGAAGTATTGAGATTTTAAAGCAGTTCATTAAGTGTTTTGTAATGCAAGCCATGTGGTTTTCCCAGCCCTGTCTCCAGGAGGACATGTTGCCATTTCACATTTCTGGAAACCAGAAATGCGTGCAATGTGTGCTTTACGTATGCAGGTCCCTCACCTTTTTCTTTTTCATTAAAATACAGTAAGGTAAACTGTACTTTTTAGATAATTTGCCCAATAAAGTATTTTTATACCTTAACTCTTAAAAGTTATTTTATACATGACCTTTGCGAGGTATTTTCTTTCCAAACTTCTTTACAAACAGAGGGGAAATATATGGTAGACAAGAGAAGTTTTCTATTGGAGTCAAACAGATCTGGCAGCTGGAAGCACATGTGTCAGAGCCCTCACTTCAACCCAGTCTCCTAATAAACCCTTAGCCATCATTTTTATGGTTTAGGATCCTGTTTGTATGAATGTTAACTTCTTTTTTTTAAGTCGACAGGGCACACTGCTTTAGTAAAAGAATACTTCTTGCAGTGAAATGCTCAGTTATTTAGCTAATTAGCAACCCTTTTCATTTGTAATGAAAAACTAAAATTTAATCATAACCACCTCTGCTAACTACACTTCACCTGCTCAGGCATTAATGGGCTTGTAACTGAACAAAAAAAGCTTAACCATGAGTGTAAAACTGATTAATGATGGGGCTGATATCCTGTGTAATGTCAGTACAATAGCAAAGTCAGGTAAGGACCAACATGCACTCTGCTGCAATCACACCATACTGCATTCAAATTACACTTGAGTTTTTAAATGTGCTGCCAATTTTTTTATGCCCATGAAATGTTTTATAAAGTCGCCATTATTACGTTTTCATCAAAGCCATGCAAGCAAAGAATTATGGTCAGTAATTTTTTAAACACAGTTACGGTGGTGAACCGCCTCCCATGAATGGTCTGGTTTACATTTTTAAGATGCTTCCCAAATGTTCTTCTTAAGCTTTGGTGTATTTTATGGCTATGGTTACACAAGCTCAGTCCTGTTTGTTAAGTTTGGACATTGTCAAACAAAATTATGTCAGATTTGTTAGAACTGTTTGTTAAGGGCATGTGCAGCTGATTTGTTTTCGTAAGGGTCATTGGCAGCATGTATGATTGATAGCTAGTTTGTAGATAACTACACAGTCAACCTTGGAGCAGCGGGTGCTCAGCCCCGCACAGAAAGCATGGGAATGACTACTGGGGTCAGAGGTCAGCGAATGAGCTGAACAGGAAATACCCAATATAGTGAACATCATTATGCTGTTCTGGTCAATTAGAAAATTGTTTATCATTGTAACTTGTAATATCCATCATGTTTTCTCTGCATTAGAATGAAAGTGCTGTTTTAATACCTTTTGCATCTCAAGAAGTTCCTGAGATAAATCAAGTGTCAAACTATGAATCCATTTAAAAAGAGAATAAATTTTGGTACTCTCTCCTTAAAATGACAGAAATCGGAATCAAACCCTTGACAAAATTTTGAGTAGCAAAAGTTGTCAACAATAAAATCGACTGTTGTTCTTCTACCAGTATCAGACAGTTGTATTACATTACTAATATAAACTGGTTTTATCATTGTCCATGTGAAGTCGTTAGCAGTTGAGTCTTCTGTTTAAAGATGGGGAGCCAGGAAGCAATCAACACGATTCAATAATCACCCTGACTGTTTAAACCAAACCAGGGAGGCCCTCCTCACTGTTTATTTTTCTTGTATCAAGTTGCATTTTCTTTTTAATTTCATGGCCAAGTGGACCTCCCTGATATCCTGCCCCCCATTTCCTCGCTTTTCCGAATGTCCTACCCAAGTCCACTCTCTCACCCCCTTCTTTGTCAAGCAGGCACAATAAACTATATGTTGTAGAAATGCAAGTTTTAACACAGATTCTTAAAAAAGAAAAAAAATCCACACCTTTCTTCCTTTGGAAAAGGTCATATTGAAACCACCACCATAAACTGCAGCACTGCTTTCTGTCGTGCTTGATCAGCTGATGCTGGATTATTAGTTTGTTGTTGCAAATTGATAATATAAACCTCAGACCATACATACCATTTTGGATTTGTCTCTTGCTGATACAAGTGCAATCATAATGCAATGTTGCAGCTTCCTTTGAAGCAAATAAAAAAATTCATAAAACAAAGAAATTGAGAACAGGAAGCATGTCATGTTTTCTTAAAGCAATGTATACAGGATCTTAGTCATTTAGAATCTATTCAGGCAAGGCAAATTTATCTGTAAAGCCCTATGCACAAGAAATTTGAAAGTGCTTTACATAAAATATTAAAAGTATTACATGGTGCAGAGAAAACATTAAGACGTTCAATAAAAACAAACTTTAAAAACAAACAAAAAAATGAAATAAAAACTGAAAAGGCCATGATAAAATTAGATAAAATGCAAGCTGAAGTATTCAACATATTGTCCTTCTTTAGTTTCATATTATTAGGAGTACATTAATATGAGAAATAAAATTGTTTGAAATCCAATCAAAAACTGAAATTTTGAAAATGAACATAATGCACTTTAGTATTAAAAACAGCTGTTCAGTGACCAAACTTTAACAAACATGCTGTTCATCATAAACAACATTTGACTCTGTCCTTGCCACACAATACACAATTGCAAAGATAAATATACCTGCAGGAATGAGCACTGACAGCAGCACAATTACTGTGCACTGTGACAGATCATGCTTAAAATCATGACATGGGCTCCTAAAACACACACACACACACACACACACACACACACACACACAC
>JAVQJG010045799.1:0-23561 GCA_036024015.1 Craterocephalus amniculus
ATCAATGCTTCAGGCTGCTGCTGGTGTGATGGTGGGGGGAGATTTTCATGCTTTAACCAGCACAGCCTACCTGAGTATTGCTGCTGACCATGTCCATCCCTTTCTGAGCACAGTGGAGCATCTTCTGATGCTGCTTCCAGCAGGATGATGCTCCATGCCACAAAGCTCACATTGTCCAATGTACCAGGATTGTGTGCCTAATAAAGTAATGGGCGAGTGTAGATGAGATATTTGCTGGGAAGTTGGAGGGAATGAAAACAGCACCACTGATATTGCGACAGTGCATGTCTCATCTTTTTTTTCAGCTCTTTCTTGATGACTGATAGTTTAGCGATACTGTGATGAAATAGCTGTATTCTCATGCATATTATGGTTAGTTTGCAAAGTAATTGATGCACTCAGTGTCTGTAGTGATGTGTGGTCTGTTTTATTCTCCTTTTTACTTGCCTTGGTTTTGAAATGCAGGAAGAAACAAGCAGCCAGAGAGAAAAGTCTGGCCACCGTTGTTCTTCATCTAGTAAACCTTAGTCATGCAACGTCTCAGTCAACTGGTTGTGATATATATCAGTCAGGTGGAAACTTGAAGTTGACACAAAAAGATCTTTTTCTCAGTTGTTTATTGTGTGTTGTGTTCTTTGATGGCAGCTGATCCTGGAGCTGTGCCGTTCTGATGAGACTGCTGACCTCCATGTCATTCAGCCCCATCTTGAACGTATGCAGAGCCTCAGATCCCTGTGGACTGTAGAGGTACGCTGAAACCTTTCAATGGTTGAGATGTCATACCATCTCTGGATTCTCCTTGAATTTGTGTTCATCATATTAATGTTGTTGCTCTTTTTTAGTAAAACAGCTCACTTAAATGACGACTTTGTGTCTTACAGTCTGAAGATCAAGATGCATCCGATTCTCATTTCATGGGCCTCGTTAGAAATCTGCTGAGGGATCCTGAAGAAAGAATAAACTTCTTCCAGGTCAGTTAAAGATTGAAACTTTCCAATAACCCCAAAATGGTTTTGAGGTGGTAATGACTGGATGATATAAACACTTTCTGCCTGCTGCCCTTTTCCACTGGGAGCTTCAGAGCAAAGCATCTCTGTCGCAGCTGGATTCTCTGGTTCTCTCCATCACCCGATGATCACAGCATCCTGCGGTAGTCGCTGCATTTAACACTACTGTCATCAGGATTTTTAGTCTTTCCCAGATTCCTGGAGACCTGCTGTTTTTCACATGGTAGACATTTAGCCAAGGCTTCTGACAGAAGGCTTCTGCTCCTCACAGCAAGGGCCATTTTTATTCTAGGCCAGAAAGGTTATTCTGATAGTTTCTAACTTTGCCTATTCAGTAACTCAAATGAATTAATGAAACTTTGCTGCTCCCTGACTTTTCCTAAAAAGTAAAACATAAAATAGAAGAGTAGAAACTTTGGCTAGAGGTCTTTGACTGCACAGGATTTTGTAACAAATGGGTCAGATAGAATATTCAAGGCTGAAATATGTAGAAGTTTCTGTTTTTTACACAAATAATAAACCTTGTTTAAATGAAAATTCATGTTGTTTTAGGAAAATTGGTAAGCTGCAGGAGTTATTCAATATGTTAATTTCCAAATTAGCATATTAAGAAATTTGCACATTCACCAAGACTAGAAGCTGTCTTAGTGGAGCATTTCATGTTTACAAAGCACCACAAAATATATGAATTGCGACAGATCTTAAGTTGTTGTAGGATTTTTTTTAAAAAGACAATTTCTCAGAGAAATTATCTGGCAAAATAAAAGTAAAAAATAACTTGGAGTTTCAAGGGTTAAATAGAATCTACAATCTGTTGGGTGGTGGCTTCCAGGACCGGAGACAGACATCGCTGATATATGGGGCGGCTGAGCTAAACAACCCCCTTACACAGGTGCTCACTCTTAAAGGGACCACACACACACACACACACACACACACGGCTGTAAAGGTTTGCTCCACGTCTGCATTGTGAAATGTATCTCTACTCGGTGAGCAGGTAGATTCCCGACAGACAGCGGCTCATGTTTGAGGTTTCTGGATGTGTTTGTGTTCCAGGACGTTTTCCCCGGAGACTTCGGACCCACATATGACAAAGCAATCCAGACGCTCATGTGGCTGTTTCTGTCCAGGCTCGAAAAGCTTCTTCCAACTCAAACTCTGCAGCGGGTACGAATAAAACCGAGTGTTATTGATCTCCTGTTATCTCCCCGTGTTGACTAAAAGCTATTTTCCTGTCGTCGTTTGTTTGGATCAGATCGCTTCGATGCTCGGCGACACCACCTCTGTTCTGCATGAATGCATGGAGACTTTCGTGCAGCCGGAGGATCTCAAAATCGTGCTGGGCGCTCAGAAAGATCAGGTTCAGTTAGAAGACATCGGTGAGCTTGTTGATAAACCCAGCTGTAGCACCTTCACAGTGAATTCAGCTATATTACTCATTCTCTTGTTTATTTCTAGACTCTTACGTCGTTGACAGCGGCATCCTGTCAGCCCTCTGTCTCCCCCCTGGTGAAAGAGTCGTGATCGTCAACGAACAAGCGGAAACTGAGGCAGAGAGCGGCCTCGTGTATACCGTGTGCACGGAGATGGAGGTGGAGTCCGAGAACAAAGAGGTGTACGTGGAGGGAGCCGGGAACTCGGATGAGTGTGTCCAGACCCAGTGGTTCGGCCTGGGCAGTGAGGTGAAGACAGAAGTGGACAGCGAGGAGGTTCCGGCTGAAGGCGCCGAGGCCAGCGAGGGCGAAATGGCGGACGATCATCACGAGGAACGCTCTGGGACGCTAATCATCGGGGAGGACGGGCAGGTGACGATGCTGGACGGCGCCGAAAAGAAACCAAGCCGACGCGGGAGGAAAAAGAAGCAACCCGAAGACCGAGACTTTGAGCCCGAAAGCAAAGCGAAGGGCATGAGGGTGAACCCTGAGGCGGACGTGTTGTGGGAACGACCGGTGCGTAAGAACCGAGGACTGAAGATGAAGCGGTATCTGTCGCAGTGGAGGAAATCGGGAAGCAACGCCACCAACAGCGGGCCGAAGAAGTTCGGCCGACCCCCGGGTTCGGGCAAAAGCAGCGACCTGGACGATAGAACGTGCAAAGTGTGCGGCAAAGTGGTGACCCAAGCCAAATTCCTACCGCGACACATGAGCCAGCACGAGGAGCCCGTCAGCTGTCCTTTATGCAAAAAGTTGTACAAGGGCGTGCGTTACCTACAGCAGCACAGGTGTACTGTTGTAGCCAAGGCAACGGCGGAAACAAATGAAGCTGCAGGTTATGGTGAAGCATCATCCAGCGAGGCTCCTCACGAAGGGCAAACGTCAGACAGCGCGGCCCAGGACCCCGACTACTCCCCGTCTGCAGAAGGCTCTTCTAAAGGATCTGGACAGAAAAGCCCCGAAGGAAGCAAAAGTCTGCTGGAAGGGCCGTTTTACTGCCCCCACTGCAGCGTTGAGTTCAAGTGCAAACAGACATTTAGGTTTCATTTGAGAAACATTTGCTACAGCGAACAGCAGGTGGATCCAGAGAAGATAGAGGAAGTTAAGAACTGTTTCAGGTGCAGCGAATGCGACAAGGCCTTTAAGTACAAATCCACGCTGGATTCCCACAAACAGACGCACAACCCGCTCTACTGCGAGGTGTGCATGAAGCTGGTCCGCGACTCGGACGCGCTGGCCCTGCACAAAGAGTCCCACACGCCGTTCCAGTGCAACCGGTGCGAGGAGAACTTCCCTGTCTTCAAAGCACTTCATAAACATTACATCGACGTCCACAACCCCACCGAGCCGTTCAACTGCACGCACTGCCAGACCACCTTCACCAGTCTGAAGCGCTTCATCAGGCACGAGTGGAAACACACGGGTTACCAGCCTTTCCAGTGCACCTACTGCAGCAAGCGCTTTCGCTCCTACTCCGACCTGGTGGAGCACCATAAAAAGCACACCAAGGCCTACCCCTTCCTCTGCTGGGAGTGCGGCAAGAAGTTCCGGCACAGCGTGACGCTGACGCGGCACGTGGAACGGGTGCACCACTCCGGAGAGCCGGTGGCGGAGAAAGCCGCCGCCATCTTCACCTGCGCTCAGTGCGGGAAGAGTTTCACCTCCAGAAGGTGCCTTCTGAAGCACGACAACTTCCACCACAAAGGGCTGCGCTTCCCCTGCGAGTTCTGCGGGAAGGGCTTCTTTGGGAAGGACGCGCTGGTGAGGCACACGTTGATTCATACGGGCGAACGCCCGTTTAAGTGTGACGACTGCGAAAAGTCGTTCAGGTCTGCAGCTGAACTAAAGATCCACAGGAGGTACCACACCGGGGAACGGCCGTTCAAATGCAACATCTGCGAGAAAGGTTTCGTCCAGTCTTGTTTTCTGACGTTACACATGAGGACCCATACCGGAGAGCGGCCGTATGTCTGCACGGTGTGCAACAAGGCGTTTTCAAGCTTGCATGGCCTAAAGAGACACAGGAGACTTGTTCATGCTTAGGTCATATTAACATACTAACCCTTGTAACAACCATCTGTTAGAGCATGAGGAAAAGCAGACTGAACAGCCAGGACAGCAGACTTCTGCAGCTCAGCATTCAGCACTCCCCGTGTTTGCAGCGAGCTTGGATTGTTAGTAAATGTGTAATTGTACTGCATTAAAACAACAGTATCTTTGTATTTTTTACAGATGTTTGCCATAGTTCTGCTTAAGGTTTGTATATGTAAATGATCTAAGATTTAATTCATTCAAGAACCAATTCCCTTTGTTAAAATAAAAAAAGTGTCACAGCTTTCTTGAGTGAATTTACGTTTTTCAGATAATGTATAAAGTTTTAAATTGAAGAGGGGATTTCAATCTAAATAATTGCTTAACAGAGTATAAACTTTTAATTTATATCTACAGGTTAGAAGACTGAGATCTGTTCAATTTGAATAAAGTATGTTGGAGCAGGTAAATTTCTGTATCATTACATTTAGAGAAGTAACACCATAACGTATAATTAATAAAGAAAAGTAGTTTTCCTGCAAAGAACTCAAGAAGTTTCTGTTTAATGAACATTTGGAAAGCAAGAAAATCATAGAAAAAAAAAGCGCTGTAACTATGTTTTTGCTTCAATTTATAATTTACACCAATTAAGTGTCAATGGCATTCCTCAAACATTTAATCACAGGTGTCCAAACGTGGAAAAACAGTTTTTTGTACTTTTTTATTTTGAATTAACATTTCCACAGCTATGCAGTAATCCTGATCAGTGACTCGCTGCATAATACAAATGTTTGTTTCATAAGATAAAGTAAGATAATTTATCCAGCTGCCTTGGAAATGTTTATATTTAAAACAGAAATTTAGTGTCATGTGGACATGTCAGTAATGAGTCTTCTATGTTGGTTTCTTGTGTGGGAAATTCATCCTGTGGGGCCAGATTGGACCCTCTGGTGGGCCTGTTTATATTTCCTCAGTGAAATCACTGATACCAGTGCTATGAAACCTTTGAGTTGTGGAGTCTATTTGAATATTAAAGCTTCAAAATAGTCATTAGAAAAAGTGCTTATATGACTTCCTGTTGCCATTCTAGTATCTCCAACCATGCTAACCATTATGCTCTGACCTAAGCAAGGCAGCTGCTGCTCACTTGGTATCCTCTCTTCAAACCATTCGCTGCAAAACATAGAGATGGATGTGTGTGAATGGCAGATGAGGAACTTCTGATAACATTTTCCACATTGTGATATCCAGTCGTATGTCTTTACTGTAAGTGTACTACAAAGGTTAGCTGATGTGCAATTTTTCATTTTGAATCAATGTAAAAAATTTCACCCCAGATGGGACTCGAACCCACAATCCCTGGCTTAGGAGGCCAGTGCCTTATCCATTAGGCCACTGGGGCTACGTAAATGGATTATGTTCAGATATGAAATTGAAAGGTCCAATAATATGAACGTTCCTATCTTAACCATATGTTAACCTGATGGTTGAGTGTTGATTCTTACGAGGTTTATTCAGAAAGACAAAAACAAACAAACAAAACAAAAAAAACACCAAAATGCTAACTTGGATTTATTCTTGCACCAATAAATATATAAACAACGCCTTCGAGGAAACTTTTTTTAATTTAAAGCACAACGCTTAGTAAAGTCCAAGCTCATTTATTTCATTTTTGCGTTTTATACTACCTTAAAAAGTGTCTACTCTACGTTTTACTTAATAGTTAATCAACTATAGAGGGACTAGCTTGATTGTCAGATAATTTCCCAGTCCGCTGAAGGAGTCAAAGAGTCTGGTCGGGGATCCTTTCCCAGATCCTGCCTCCACTGTTTTCCTTCCTTCTGGCCAGCACACTCAGGCGGGATGGTAGCCGGTTAGCTAGCTTATCAGGCAGCGCAGCTGTTGGATTCACTTGTGAATACTGCTGGTTTTTAAGTCATAACCATGAATTTACTACCGTCCAATCCTCACGGGAATGGGCTTCTGTATGCTGGATTTAACCAGGATCATGGTAAGAAGCTACTGAATTTGTTTTTTTCCCTCCAGAAGCAATTGGCAGACGTCGTAGATGAATATTTTTTCATTGTATTGTTGATATCTCATGAAATGACAAATTACAAGTATTTATAGCTTTAAAAAAATACTTCACATTTCTGCTCTCGAAACAGTCTGATGATTGGGTTAAACGGGAAGGTTTAAGTTAATTTAGCTATTGAGTAGATGTTAGCTTTAGCACAGCTAACAGAAATAAATTGGCTAGCATTTTATGTGTTAAGCTAACGCATCGATCAGCTGACCAGCTGTCATGTCAGCAAGTCAGAGGTGGTAGAGTTAGGCATGAAAACAATCCTGGACGATTAGTTGATAAAAACAAATAAAATAGAGTTCAAAGATAGGTAATCATATATGTCAATTTAGCATACATGCCAATGCTAGCTTGATTTCTATCGATCATGTTACCATCAGCGGCCATCCGCTAGCATTAGCAATGTAATGCTAACAGTTATGGCTCTCTATAGTCCTTCGATCAGCTTATTTATTTTATTTAAAGATAACATTTATTTTAGGTTTGTGTTAAAAAGATTTGGTCTTTTTAAATATTTACTTTTTGCTCGTGAACCAGGTCGTAAAGGTCGTTTTTTTCCCTTTGTTTTTGTCCATCTTTTATTCCAAACGCCAATTAACCGTAATTTGTGGTTCATATCCTTTTTTGGTGTAAAAGCTGGACAGATTTGAAAGCGAAGAAACGCTAAAGAGGCATTAAAAAACTTCTTAAAAGGGCTTCAGTTAAACCTAATTAGGGTGGAAGCTTTACGTGAATTCCTTTATAGGTT
The DNA here is from genome assembly GCA_036024015.1 of Craterocephalus amniculus. Classification (NCBI taxonomy): domain Eukaryota; kingdom Metazoa; phylum Chordata; class Actinopteri; order Atheriniformes; family Atherinidae; genus Craterocephalus; species Craterocephalus amniculus. The sequence goes on from JAVQJG010045799.1 coordinate 7,306, forward strand.
AATCATTTGTTCCTCCCTCCTTATAGTGAACGGTCTTTTATCACTTTACCGTCCACCACTGGGCCCCAGTAAACCAGTCCTCATCCAGTGAAATTTCATTACTGTTTGCACTGACGTGGCTCCATCGCAGACATAGCTGCGTAGACTGATGATGACTTATTAGATCCCAGTCGGATTGATCGTCCTGTTTAATGTGTCTACAGGATGTTTTGCTTGTGGGATGGAGAATGGATTTCGTGTTTACAACACAGATCCTCTCAAAGAGAAAGAGAAACAAGGTAAGCAGACACTGTTTAATCTTTTTGATTTAGTCACCTGGTTATGAGTAGGCTATCCAACTTTAGGGAAATAAACCAATGGGTAAGTTTGATGGCACCTGTCACCTGTCATGCCATCTCCTGCAGACACATGCCAGATATGGTGTTTTAAAAATTCTGGGTTATGTGGTGTAAAACACATGAAACCACAGTAAATCATAAAAAAAAGGGGAAAAAAAGACTTTCCCTCCCTTTTAATGTGACCTTTGATCTGCCAAGTTCACTATAAAAACAAACAAATCTGTTATTGGAAAGGATCTAAAAATAAAGAACAAAAAAGTTGGTTCAATAAATGTGTTCACCTTTTAACTAATATTTCTGATTTAATCACAGCATCCAGTGTCACCGTTTCCACACCTGCCATCAATTAGATTCTGGTCAAGTTCAGATATCGCTGTAGGATTTTGCTGATAATTGCTCAGTTTCCTGCTGCAGCAGAAGTCCCGGTTTTCCAGATCATCATGGTGGCATCAGTGTGGAGTAGAGGAACATTTCCACCGCAGAGTTTAACCTAAAACCAGTCAGGGAGGCTGCAAGAAACCTCCAGCAACACTGGAGGAGCTGCAGGGAGGACAGCAGCCTCCTGTATTCTCCCTCTGACTGGACTATGGGGTGGGGTTGAAGATCGATGCCTCTTCTGACAAATTCAAATCCCAGCCTGACCACATCCTGCAAAAAGATACATCAAGGCACAAGAGATTGCCTCTCTGTGTGGCAGGTTTTAGCAACCCACAATGTTCTGTTATAATCGACTCCTGCCAAGAAGACTGGATGCTGGGATTACATCATGTTGATGACTCAACAAAGTTTTAGGAAAAGGCTGTCCATACTTATGAAACCAGCTTATTGTTTGTTTTTTATAATTGTTATGGGTCACATTTAAAGGTGAGAAATGTAGAAATGTGCGTGAAAACTTAATTCCCTCTGTATATGGAAGCAGATAAAAAAAATAAGAACAAATGAAGTCTCTTAAAAGATGACTTGTCAGACTTCATGTGTAGACACATGGATTCATCTCTTTAATAAATAATAATAATAATAGATTAATGTACAGAGGCTTTAAGAACAAACTTGTTCCTCCGGTAATGATAAGACTGCACTGTAAATGAGTGAAAAACTTAAAAAAACTTTCAGATAACCTGGAGAATTATTGACCACTTCCAACATTAAGATTAAAGTTTAGCTGCTTGGAAAGAAAATAAAGAGAAATTTTGTCCACATCATAGTTTCCTTATACTCTGTCACAGTACTGACACGGTATAAACGGTTCTGGCTGAGATAAAAAGCATCATGTGAAGACACCAGACCTTTTATCAGACAATATTTTACTGAGCTTAAAACTGGGATAAAACTTTCCCAGTCTAAACTGTGAATCTGAAATTTAACTCTGGAGTTACAGGAAGTCTCCAGTGTGACTCAGAGTAACTTCTGTAAACTCAGCCGACGTGGTTTTTATCCTGTCGTCATGTTAAATGTGAGCTCTGTGTTGCTCTGGGATGCAGCTTCCTGCGGCTGCAGGTTTCTGTCTTTTAATGAGCGCTCTTTGACTTGCAGAGTTCCTGGAGGGCGGAGTCGGCCACGTGGAGATGCTGTTCCGGTGCAACTATCTAGCACTAGTGGGAGGAGGGAAGAAACCCAAATACCCGACTAACAAAGGTAGGTTTTGTTTGGTTGCTGCTCTGCAGCCTTTTGCATAAATGATGATGTTTCTCCATCAGAGGGAGGAAACATGGCAGCGAGTGACGCCACCAGATCTGAGCAGACTGATGACTAAACATTGGTCACATTTCAACTCTGACTGGAGCTCCTTCTGGATCCGCTTAGGCTAAGAAATACAAAATTACCTCCAGTTTTCGGACTTGATGCAGGCCCTCAGTGGCTCACCTGAATATATACCTGACCTCTTTTCCCAGTTCTTTCTGGGAGATATGGGAGGATGATGGTGGCCCTGCTAAGGATCATACATGCCACCACACATTTCCAGCTATAGGAACATCTTTACTGTCTTAGTGTGGAATGGTTGTGCCAAGAAGATCGGGCCAAGCTTAAAGGATTATTGCCAAGAAGACTTTTAGCAAAGCTGCTTTAATAAGGTACAGCTCCAAGTGAAAGGTCTGTGTACTGAGATAAAAGTTGTCTTTGAGACATGAGCAGGTGAGGAGCGAGAATGAATTTCTTTAATTTAGACTTGGGATGTTTGTTGGCTGTTTTATAAAGTGGTTGGAGATGATGTGAGCTTTGTGACATGGAGCATCATCCTGCTGGAAGTAGCATCAGAAGATGCTCCACTGTGCTCAGAAAGGGATGGACATGGTCAGCAGCAGTACTCAGGTAGGCTGTGCTGGTTAAGCCATGCCACTGGTACCAGTGTGGGATACTGGTACTGTCTGCATGTACTCGTACTTGTAAACAGTTATTTTGGGTACATGAGAATGAGACCAGCCACGGCCAGTTGTTTTGGATTTGGTGTGAGTAGGAGTCTCGCCTCCAGTGTGATATATCAAAACAAAACCTATGCTGTTTAATGTCAGACCGTAGAGTGTGGGCAGTCGTATAAATACCCTGGAACCATGACTGAATGGAAACTTGTCCCTGTGAAGCGGTTTAAGGAAACTGTGTCACATTGATCTTACTATCATAAAAACTGTTTTAAGATCTATTGTGTTTTTATTGAGTCAGGACTTTCTTTTCCTTTGGTGTGTTGGTTCAGGCACTTTTTTCTGAAAGATAAAAATTCCTCGAGTCTAGCAGTTGAGTGTTCAGGTCGACTAATTAGCGAGCCTCGGCTGTATCTGCGTCCCTGCATGCTGAGCCTTTGCAGAGGATAAATGATGATTCTCACCTTCTGCACAATGAATTTCAGCTTCTCCCGTCTGGATGGGGATTCTCAGTCCAACTGAACCAAACGGGATAAAAACATAACCCACAAAGACAAAAACCCATATACACCATTTGTACCTGACCCCTTTAGGATTTAGGAATTTGGAGATTCTGGGGAAAGTTGTAAAAATTCTGGATGTCTCTGTATATAACCCTGGTTTCTTTTTTTACACAAGCTAGCTACAAGTGTCAGCCAGTAAACGACGTCGGAATAACCAGTGCAACACAAAAAGAAAATACACAGCTTTACATCAAACACCAGGGCCGGTTGGTCAAAAGATTTAACCTGATTAAAAATCATCTAGGTTGGATCAAACCATGGAAACGGGTTGTTAAAATAAGAAGCATGATTAGATAAATGTTTAGGGGAAAAAAGAAAATAACAAGTCAGAGCAGCTAAAGGAGCTTCTACCAGCTGCTGAGTCACTGGTGGACTGGGATGGTTGTTGTTGACTCAGCATCTCATTCATCGTTGTGTTAATGAAGCTGCACGTGCAACGGGTTGTTTAAAATAAGAAGCATGATTAGATAAATGTTTAGGGGAAAAAAGAAGCTAACAAGTGCGGCTTAGTCAGAGTAAAACTGCTTTTTCACAAGTTTATTCAACTAAAATTAAAACACAAGTACTTGTTTCTCCAAAAGGTTACTCATGTAGAAGTAACTTGTTACTACCCACCTCTGGTATTAAGGAGTGCAAAGTGTGCCGAGAACCTTTCCTCCTCATTCTGATGCTCAGTTTGATGTGACGTTTATCTTGAGCATGTTTGCATGACTAGATGTGCTGATGACCAGCAGGTGAACGGTAAACTTTGTTTAATGTCCTGCTTCTCTTTGTCCAGTGATGATCTGGGACGACCTGAAAAAGAAGACGGTCATTGAGATCGAGTTCTCAACAGAAGTGAAAGCAGTGAAGCTTCGGCGTGACCGGTAAAAGTTTTCTCTTATTCTGTCTGTGGCCAGTTTGTTTGGTTGTTGCTTATAAAGTCAGTGTTGTGTCAAGACCGAGCAAAGAGGAGGTTTTTTTTCTAAGTTCAGGCATTTATTCTCTGCAGATAAACGGTCATGTGAAAGGAAGTAGTACAGCTTCAGATGTACCATTTTATGCATCAAAACATAAGTAAAAAAACATCTGGTCCATATCAGGTTAAATATAAGATAGATAATGTGCATGTTTCTATTTATTTACCCAAAAATAAGAATCAGTGAGAACCCCCCCACCCTCTCATTTTAATGATTTAAATCATACCACATGTGATCATTTTTTAAATTAATTTATTACAGGCTTGTGAGATATTTATGTCAGTATTTATTTATTTTTTTACCCGTAAGAGAAGAAAAATGAGCAAAAAAAAACAAAACAGAAAAAAACACCCTAACCCACAGAACCTCTCCATGTGATCATTTCTAACCGAGTTGTCACATCTTTACTATTATTTATTTTCCTTCATTCTATTTATTATTTTCTGTGTCTGCGCACAGCATGAAAAATGGCCGTGCACCTAATGCCGGACAAAAATGATTATTCCGAATTAACTTAAGGGGATGGTTTATTCCTATTATATTATATTATATTATATTATATTATATTATATTATATTATATTATATTATATTATATTATGTATAATCATTAATTAAAATAATTCCTCCATCATGCATACCTTCATTCCGCTTTGGAGACCCATTATATACCCTTTCAACCTTAAAACTCCACTTTCTCGTTTTATAGCACTGTGACATCTATTATCTGCATGTCTAGAGCCTTGGCAGCCCAGCAGCGCCTCGCATCTGAGAAACGTTTTCCATTATTTGGGCTGGCTGCACGAGGCTGGACTCGAGTTGAGTCTGTTCATGTGAAAGGGAAGAAGCACACTAGAAGCCAGCTGCTGCCTTAAAACTAGAATCAAAATGAAGCGAAAATAGTTTTTCTTCCGTTGTTTTCTCATGTTGTACTTGAAAAGAAAAAAAAAAAAGCAGCCAGTGATGTGAGAGACTGAGACATTGGTTGTTTTTAACGAACTGCAGCTAAAGCAGCATCTACCAGCTGCTGAGTCACTGTTGGACTGGGATGGTTGTTGTTGACTCGGTTGGACTGAAGTCGTTTTAAAAGCCTCTGAGGACCAGATGAATGTAGAACAGGGCTTTTCGTTGTAGCGTGTCTGTGCCGGACGCTGCTGCAGCGTGACTGATGTGTCCTTTCCGCCCAGCATCGTGGTGGTCCTGGACTCCATGATCAAAGTCTTCACCTTCACCCACAATCCTCATCAGCTGCACGTCTTCGAGACCTGCTACAACCCCAAAGGTCAGCCCAAGCCCCCGTGAACTGGATGTGACGCCGTCCCCCCGCCCACCACATCAGACCTGACCCCCCCGCCCCCCCTCTCCTCTCTCCCCCCTTCAGGTCTCTGCGTGCTGTGTCCCAACAGCAACAACTCCCTCCTGGCGTTCCCCGGGACTCATTCGGGCCACGTGCAGATCGTAGACCTGGCCAATACGGAGAAGCCGCCGGTGGACATCCCCGCCCACGAGGGGGCGCTGTGCTGCATCGCGCTCAACCTGCAGGGCACCAGGATAGCCACGGCGTCGGAGAAGGTACTGACGGCAGTCGGCTGGTTGAATGTTGGCGGTGAGGTGTTGCTGACACTGCTGCCTCTCCTCAGGGCACTCTGATCCGCATCTTCGACACGTCGGCGGGGCAGCTCATACAGGAGCTGAGGCGAGGCTCGCAGGCAGCTAACATCTACTGGTGGGTGGAAAAGCTCCTTCTCCGGCCTCTGTCGGCCAAAGCTGCAGGTCCCCCGCTCTGATCCGTGGCTTTCATGTGTTTCAGCATCAACTTTAACCAGGACGCGTCGCTCATCTGTGTGTCCAGCGACCACGGCACCGTGCACATCTTCGCTGCTGAGGATCCCAAAAGGAACAAGCAGTCCAGGTCTGTTCTCATTTATTCTCATCGCCGTCTCTCCTGAGGCAGCAGGACAGGTGCATGAACCGTCTCTGTGTCCTCGTCTCTGCAGCTTGGCCTCCGCCAGCTTTCTTCCCAAGTACTTCAGCTCCAAGTGGAGCTTCTCCAAGTTCCAGGTCCCGTCGGGCTCTCCTTGTGTGTGTGCCTTTGGAACAGAGCCCAACGCCGTCATAGGTGGGTTCAGGCGGGAGCGGGACTCTTCCTGCTGGCAGGTAGCGCTCAGACACTTTCACAGGGCTGTGTTTGGCTTCCTGTCAGCTCCGGGAACAGTTTGTATAGTTTGTACAGTTAGAAGAGGAAGTCATTATATTCAGCGTCTCAGCAGGTGGACTTTCTGGTAAACTTATTAAAGTGGACTTCCAATAGTTCATAGAGTCTTTTAAAGTCTTCCTGCGGACACTCATAAGGACAAGATCAGTCCCTACCAGTCCTAACTCGAGGCCTCAAACAGTCTTGTTTTGGATTTTTTTAGATAATTTCGTTATGTATAGTTGCACCAAAACTGCCTGGGGCCAGACAATAAATAACAAACATTATTCTCTCGAGTATACTTAGTATTTGTCACATAAATCACTCCTAATGGAACATAAGGAACATAGTGGAAATGTTGTTTATCTTCTACTGGGGAAAAAAGTTTTTTTTATATTCAACTGGGAATAAAACATGTTTTTTTAGTCTTCTACTGGGAATAAAACATGTTTTTTAGTGTTCTACTGGGAATAAAACATGTTTTTCAGTGTTCTACTGGGAATAAAACATGTTTTTTTGTCTTCTACTGGGAATAAAACATGTTTTTTAGTCTTCTACTGGGAATATAACGTTTTTTTGTTTGTATTGGGAATAAAATCTGGTACTGGGATTTGAAAATCCCTGCATTGTTTGCATTTGCAGTTCACACAACTATTTTGGAGTTACATGTAGCAGCTTTCATTTAGACATCGGATTTCTGGAAATCACGTTTTTCATCTTGTAAAATGACGCTTTTCGTCTTCTTCTCTGCAGCCATTTGTGCTGACGGCAGCTATTACAAGTTTCTGTTCAACCAAAAGGGGGAGTGTTCCCGAGACGTGTACGCCCAGTTCCTGGAGATGACCGACGACAAAATATGACCCCGGACCTCCCTCCCTCTCTATCTGCTGACTTCCTGTTGAGCAACCAGATTTTTTTTCCTTTAAAATCAAAGGAGGTATGAGACTTCCCATGATGCACTTAACGTAATCTTGACAGACTGCAAAAAAAAAGAAGGAAAAGAGCATCAGATCAAGGGGAGGATGGAGAACTAGAAGCACAGACTGTGGGGAAACTAAAGATGGCCGCCACGCGGGCTTCACGGTGACTTTACTCCAAAACCAAACACGCGAAAAAGAGGGAAAGTTATTTTTGTGGATGTACAACTCGCAGCTTTTTAAGATGTCTTCCGAGGAGTTTATAAAGGACGGATATTTTTAACCACGTAGATGATTCTGATATAAGAGAATATTGAGATTTTTGTCAACTAACACCACCTAACCTAACGTAGGGAGTGCCTCTGAGACTGGACAGAATCTGTACGTGTGCACACATTATTGTCATCATATATGCATATATGTGCTGGTGGTATCAAATGAGGTGTTTGCAGACGGGATCACAGCCAGTTTTTCTTCCACGTCGCATTCACATCAGGAGCCTCAGGGCCGACTCTGATCCTGCTGTGGGAAGCATCACCTTCGTGTTGTAGAGTTTCTTGGTCACTGTATATACGCGACTCACCAGACTGAAGTTCTAACAGAAATATACAGAATACTAACAAAAAATGGAGAAAAAAAGAATAACATGTATTTTTGTTTCACTTTTGATTTCAAATGTGCAATACATTGTTCCCTTGAACGGTTAATTTTTTTTATGTTAAAAGCTGATAAGAAAAGTTGAGACCTTCTGAGGAAAAGAGTTTGTGTTCTTGCAGTTTGACTCGCGTCTCTTCGGTGGGAAATGAAACCGAAGCTCACTAACGAACATTTTCAGACGAAATGATAAAATGTAGGAAAAGAAAGGCGGGTGGATCCAACCAACAGCACATGATGATCACGATACAAGCGTTTGTTTTTTGTTTTTTGAGTACTTTTTACTTTTAAGGACCAAAATTAGTCCTGCTGCATCTCAGTTGCCATGGCGACGGATCAGACACCTTTACAGATGTAAATATTTCAAAGATTCTGTACACTTTACCGCTTTTCTTAGTTCAGGCGAATGTAGACATCCGGACTTTACACGTCCAGTTTCAGTCAAACCGACATTTTTACAAAGTGTTTTGAAGGATTAACGGTGATTAGATTCTCGTTTGCTTCCCCAAATGTCATGTAAGTGTACGGCGTGCTGAAGGAGTGTCGTCTCTTCCCTGCAGCAGAAAGCAGGCTGAGGCTCTCAGGTTGGAGAAGCAGCTTTCTGGATTAGCGAGCTAAAGCTGAAATCATGTAAAGATGGTGTGAATCAGGGTCCATGCAGCTCCGTCTGGCCTCCAACACGGATGTTCTGCTGCTGAGAAAACGTGCCAAAGTAAAAATAACCAATGTTAAAGGTCCTGCTTCCAGTCTGAGAGCTCTGCTGTCTCCTGCAGGGGAAACACCGAACGGCTCATGAGAATGAAACGTGACCGTTCTAAAACGAAAAAGAAGTAAAGAAAACTCATAAAAGGTGCAGCAGCTGCACAGATTCTGCTGCCGGAGCGAAGAGCCTTAGCTTGTAGTCACACAGCTTCTGAAACCTCCAGCTTCAGGGTCTGCTGCGCTCTGCACTTCATGTTTAATGTGATCAAATCATAAATGCTCACACTGCTTTTGGTCAGAGGCTCTGCAGCCTCACCTTCCTGACTGCACTTTTATTTTTTTCAATGTGTGTTTTGTATGAATGCGTCTCTCTGCCAGTTCAGCTCATGCGTCAGGGACTCCGGACCGCCTGATCAAAGCAAACGTTTTATTTGTGAGGCTGCCCGACGGCTTTCTGACGGATCCATTCGAGAACCGTCTTCGTCGTGCTGCTTCCTGCTTCAGATTGTACTCTAAACACACACACACACAGGATGGATGCTGCACAAGCTGAAAACTAAGCCAACTGGTTTCTGACACAAACACACACACTCTATGATTGTAAATCTGCATTAAATTTGTGAATAAAATTTAACATCTGCCTTTCCAGTCCAGCTCTTTGAACTCTGATTCTGTTACTGGTCTTTTCTATCCAGCTCATCTGCACGGTCGATCCGTAAAACACCAAGGAAACACATTTATCATGATTTTCTGTAGAACTGTGAGAAGTTAGTATTGATTTAGGTTTTATCCAGTTTCACATTCGTTAGCAAATGGCTCCTTTTTATCAGCTTCTACTGGATGTGGCTCATACAGCTGGAGGTGTGCATACGGAGCAAAGTTTGGAATTTCTGAGCCACTAGTAACTTCTTTCATCACATCTTCTGCATTGCTTCATCATTTCCACCTCTTTCCTCAGGATCTGCTGCCCTGCTTGTCTCGGATGTTTTCCTGCCTCTGTACACTGGTGTGGAGATGAAGGGAAACGTCTAAAACAAGGATTGGGAAAGTGCCCCAGAGGATTTATGTTCATGCATGAAATTTCATGTAAATACACTCATTCAGTTCTACAAGGTTTTATGTCACATTAGGAAAACTTGATGTTTTACAACCTTCAGATGAATTAGGTTAAATCTGCAACTAAAGACCTTTGGAACAATGTCCTTTTGGAGAGACCAGACCAGAGCGGAGATGTGTCACCATGCTGCTGGAGGGAAGATGATGCTTCCAGTCATGGAGTTAAATGTCTGACAGAAACGGGACAATGATCCCAAATACTCCAGATCTACAGCAGCATGGCTGATAAGAAAAAGAGTCCAGAGCTCGACCCGAATGATAACTTCATCCTGTAAACCATTCCTTCTGGCGTTTGCGTCTGCATTTATTCACGGTTTTCATCAAAGAAAGAATTCTCTGGGAACAGAAGTTTTTACTTGTATCACCAGTTTTGTAAGCGTATGCAATCCAGCTGAATCTACAGGTAGTAAGTTCTGCAAGTCTGAAAATAGCAAGTTTACAAATACAAATCATTTTCCCACTTTATAAATGCCAACTCAAAAGCCAATCGGATTTCTCTAATTCAGGGACCACAAACCTCTGAGCCCGATTCCTGCAGGTTTTTGATGTTCTCACCTCAGAGCTGAGAGGCTGCCAGGTGTTGCATCAGAGTCACAGCGACCGATGACTCTGGCTCCAGACGTCAGAGGTGGGGATTCCTGCAATAGTGCCTAACCAATCAGAGAGGACTCTCATGTGTATCCACAACCAAGTCTAGGTGTTTTGGAAAAGTACCGCTACACAGGTCTGACCAAGGCTAGCTTCCTAAAGGTGAGACTGTAAACTGAACGTTTTCTTTCTGGAGATGGAAAAACTTCCCTGCTGTTAACACAGTTCAGAGAATGACTTACATTTAGAGCTACGATGATTGAACTGGCCTTGGTCAGATGTTTCACACGACGTAAAGTTTGGCTGTGGATACGGGAGAGTCTTCTGACTGGTTAGGGATTGGATCAGACTGGTTCCTGAGCAGGTGTGTAAAATGTGAGCAAATGTTTTACACAGAAAACTGACTTGTTTTGTTCTGACTTGTAAGCTTTTCAGATTTGTGAAGTTGTATTTTCCAGACTTTAAGAGCTTGTAGAATCGTACATTTGTATTTTTTAGACTTGCAACCTGAACTGTTGTAAACTTTTTTCCAGACTTTAAAGAGTAGTTTTCTTCTGACTTGTAAACTTGTATTTTCAGTCTTGTAAACTTTACTAGCATTTGCTTCCCATATTATTACAAAACTGGAGATGAAATTAACAAAACATTCCTATCCTTGTCCCATAGGATAACTGTATAATAGATCAGTATCTACCTAGTTTTATTTCACCATGACATGTAAAACAGCCATTTCAAAAGACAGTGCACTTTGGATTTTCACCGTCAGTTCCCTAAAACCGAAAAGCCCCCCCACCCTTCAGTCCAGCAAATAGAAAAACACATGGATGTATTTTGCACTTGCTCAGCAAAGAAGGCGTTTACTCAAAGAAATACAAACTGAGTAGTTCTGTTTTAAATAAATTTATAAAAAAAAGAAAAGAAATGTATCCACTGAAGCAGAACAAACACCTATCACTTATTTTTCCTGGTTTAACATAGAATACAATCTGAATAGTTAAGTTGCCTGAACAGAAGAAAAGAATCCAGCCAATGAGATCGCCAACTTTAACACAAAGGTAACAAACGGCCGATGATGACAAGGAAAACAGTTCAACAGATAAAAATGCAAAACAACAATAATAATAATAATAAAAAAAGAACTAAGGTTAAGTGCAGAATCTTATAGCGTTGATTCAGTCTAAGTTTTCTTCAGCTCCATATTCAGATAAACTGCTCTGGTACATTTGTTTCTAGATCCGTAGCATGCAGGCTCCATGACGCGTATGCTCAAATACACATGGGAATATACTTTTTATTTCATAGGATATCTGTAAAATATGAAAAAAATCTGTCGATGTACAGTGATAAAGAAATTTCATTTGCATCACTGAGCAGAAAAGAAGAGCGTCCACTCCGTAGTGTTTTCTTTAAAGGAAAAAAGACTACATTCATGTCACCGAACACAGTCCACGTACAAAAAACAACAACGAAAAGATTCCCAGAAATACCATGTTGAGATGTTTTAAATGTTCTAAAAGACCCACTTACAGTGTTTCGTTATTAATTAATTATTACTAGATAGTAACTGTGCCTCAGAAACGGAGTTACACTCAGAAAAGATCCAAAATACGACGGAATACTGCATTTCTACTCACGACTGGGTTAGGTAGGTCGACGTGGAGGCTAGCTGCCGAAGATGGGAATGTCCACATGTCCACACGCACTTCCCTTTGTGGAATACACTACTGGTGATGTCATTTGGTTGCTTTTCCGATCGGACACAGGGTTTAGCGCTCGTCTGTAATGCTACCAGGCTGAACCGCTGCCTCCTCGCCCGCTTGCCATCGGGCTGCATTTCTCGCGGACTGTGAGGTGAACGTTTCTTCTCGCTGTCTGGGTCTCGAACGCCGGCCGCTCGCTTCCATTTTCAATTTGGTCTTTAGTTTTTGCATTTATTGTTCGTGGTCTCACGCACGTGGAAGAGAAGGTGGGAGGGAGGTTTGCACATTCTCTAGTCCTTTTTCTTTTTGGCACCTTGGAGAAGATGATGACACCGGGTGGGATGGATGGGGGGGTTTTGGGGGGGGCTGGGGCTCGGTGTGACGGGCTACTTGTCGCTGCCGTCTCCGTCTCTATCCGTGGTGCCGTTGTTGCTGCTGGCGACGGCGTCCTCGCCCTCCGTTTTCATCCGCTTGCACTCGGGCGGCTCCTGCAGCTCTCCGTTCTGCCTCTTGGTGGGGAGGGAAGCTGAGGCGGAGGCGTGAGTCGCCAGGAGGTGGAGAGGGTTCGCTGGGGACACAGAGTTCAGGATTTATTATTTTCCCTCACATGAAAGCTACGCTCACTCATTCAAAGCTCTGGGTTCTTTTGATTGCTTAAGGATTTATTCAGACTCTCATGAGACTCCTGAAGTGACCCACATGTGCAGAGGAAGATATGACTTTTCATTTTAAAAACGGCTGCATTAGGGTTCCTCATATCGTTTATAATGAACTGGGGCCTTCTTGTTTATCTGACCCGCTTTTAAATGTTGACCCCTCATGGACCCTGAGCGCCTCTGGTACTTTTAATGGTCCCCAAAGTCACAAGTAGAAGTTGCAGTGAGGCCTCGTTCCACCATGACGTCAACGTTCGCTGGACAACTCAGAGACTGAGTTTTTAGTGGAATTTTTTGGGCCAATAACGATATTTGGGGCTTTTAAAAGCTGATATCCGATATATCGGCCGATATATGAAATAAGAGCAAGCATATACACAGGATACATACTGTCCATGAACACGCATACTTATAACACCCAGAAAATGTTTTAAGAAACAGAACACCATAGAATTAAAATAAAGACAACAGTTTTAACTATTTATTATATATGATATAAATAGAAGGGGTCTGTTCAGTCAGTGCTTAATGGTGCCAGAATTAATTAATTCACAATAAATATTTTGCAAAGACTGATTCCCAGCGTGTATAGAACAGTTGACGTACATCAGTCTGACATTACATCAGTGTCTAATTGAAACTGCATCATCATACTGTTATCATCCATTTATTGTTATTAATATGACGTGTATGTTTATCTTTATTATCTGAATTAAAAACAATAGTAAAAACAATGGACTCTTTTTTCATTCAAAAAATGAAATTGTGGTTGTGAAATATCATCTTTAGGGCACCATGAATTTTAAAGTTGAAACTGAACTTCAGTGGGTTAAACAGGCATTTAATTATATCAGAGAATGTTGATGGGAGACTCAGGAAGAGATCCGGATCAACACCCCATTATTATTTGATTTTAAATTGAGTCGTTTTAATGGTATTCTGGGACAACTACTAAGACAACTGCATTTGGGGTCTATGAGAACAAACATTGAAAATAGCCACTAAAATAAGTGCTTTATTTTTACATTTAGACTGCCATGATTTTGGCAGAATCCGCCAATATCAGCTGACCGTCTATATCAACGGTATGAACAGTATTGGCCAATGCTGATACCAGCCAAAATGTAAAGCCGATAAATTTGTTTAATTTTGTTCACCTCATTTCATATTTTAATTCTATTGAATTATGTGCCCATTAAAATTCACCTATGTTTATGTTTTTTTCAGTGTTGATTTTATGACAACAAGGTGGAGTTTTATCAGTGCTTCAACATAAAAATGCACAATCTATTGATTACATGTAGTGATCAGTCTTTATGTGCCGCTGTTAGATGAACTGAACAGTCCGATAATTTCCATGAGACTCATTTCTGGCCTCTCTGTGGATTTTGTACCACAAATCACCACAATTGTTGCAGGATCAGTGATGTAAACTGTCATCACATCTGGAAAAATGCAGTTTTAAAGGTAGTCAGATATCTGGAAACTAGTATAACAAGTGAGTACTTCTGTGTTTCTGCATCCACATAGCCAGCTCTAGTCAGGTCTGAAGAGGTCCGCATCCAGCCTCTGTGGACCTACGCAGAGGCTATGGTGGTTACACTGTAACCCCCCCTGAGTATAAACCCAGCTTTAGCCCTCTAAGGTCTGAGCCCATTTTGGTTGTCAAATAGTTTTGATTTTCCTTTTACAAATGGAAACATGTTCATGATCTCCACGTCTTCAGCATGAATCCAACATAATGACCTGAGCACAATTTTTCACTTTAATATGCTTCTTTAGTTAAAAAATATTCAATTTAAAACTGTTTAAAAATCCACAAACATTGAGCGAGCTGGATCGGCTTTTCTGTGATAAAATGACGATTATATCTGCAGCAAACCAACACCCTATCATCCTGTACTCATGTCTGGTTTAACCTGGGCAATCAATGTCAAACAAAACTGGGAGAAAGTCTAAAAAGAACAGGAAGTGAAGGTGACAGCACTGTTTTAGTTGCGGTGCTGTGATGACCTGTGGGACTGACCTGAGCTGGCAGTGGTGCTGACAGGCACCAGATGAGTCCCGTTCTGTGTGATGGCCTTCACAGGCAGCTGATGCTGACCCAGCGGGGCTTGTTGCACGATGGTGACGGTCGTCAGCGGAGCAGCCTGGGAGCTCTGGATGATGCGACTGACTCCACCTATACAGGGAGTTGCTGTGATGGACGGGACCGGCTCCACTTTCACTGAAAAAATACGACAAAAACCATGACAGCGCTGTTTTATAGCAACCTATCTGCCATATCAGCCCATGATAACACAATTATGTATATATTCTTATTATATATTATTCTTTAAATAGTTCTCCGTGCTCAATCTTCCACGGTCCCCCGATTTAAACAGGAATATCCTGCACCGTGCTCTGTTATCTTCCTGCTGCTGCTCAAATACAGGGCGATGCTCTGACCGGTCCAAGATGGCGGCCGAAATTCTCGCGCGTCAGGTACCAATGCGGCGTCTACTCTTTATGTCTATGATCACAACCACTATGTTCCTAATAGACCTCTATTTTGACCTGGAAATGATGATGAAGTCACTTCCTGTCCATCTTTCCACCAATCAGAGGGCTTAAATTGAGGGTATCGTCCAATCAAGAGCAGCCAAAGATCAACGAGTGAGCAGAAAGTTTTGTGTGTGTCTGAAAAAAAGAAACATAGTGGTCCTGTATGGCTGGAATAAAGCCAAGAAGCTGAGCTGGAACTGGTTTAGTAAGAATAGGAGGGAAAAAGCAGCAGAAAAAAATGGAAATGATGAAAAGTTGTAAATATGTAAATAGTTTCTGTTTTGTGTTTATTTTTCTCCTGAAAGCCAGGACTTGATGTAATGATGTTGAGATGAGGAAAGTCTTGGTCACGGTTGGTCACAAAGTTCTGTTAGTAATTAGTTCTGTTTTCTGTTTCTCGTCGGCCTTTATGAATCTGTATTTACTGATACGTTCATTTTACACCATTTTGGCCTCATAATCTGACAACTGAAGCCGTCCTATAACATCCTGTTGTTGACGGGGATTAGAAGGCTTCAGCTTCTCCATGCAGTTTACATAAAAAATAGAAAAGTTTAAAGGGTTAATTCCTTAAACAGCCACATCTGACAGACTGTAGCCAACATTTGCAGCTTTCTGGATCAACCAGACTTTTTAAAGCTAAGCTCTCCTTCTGATTGGTTAACGTCTCTGAAGTCACCTTTGATCTCTTGGTGGTCCCCTCCTCCATTCTCCTGAGGTTCTGAGCTCGCTGCTAGGGCGGGCCGTCCGCCCACGGTCGCCATGGTGACGGCCGGGATCTGGTGGACGACGTGCACAGTCTGCATGACGGGGGCCGTTGTTGTGACGATGGCCGGCGTTGCCATGGTGTAGGTCACAGGCTTCATGGTGGCTTGAGGCATCTGGCGCTGCACGGCGATCAGCACCGGCTGGTTACCGAGGGGGGAGCCTGGAGGAGGGGGGGGGGGGGGGGGGGGGTGTTTTAAGGCA
>JAVQJG010045803.1:0-16546 GCA_036024015.1 Craterocephalus amniculus
GAGCCAATGGGACCTGGCTCTGTTTTGGAGCCAGCCCCTAGCGGATGAAGAGGGTACTGCAATATTTTGCACTTCCGCATGGGTATCACGTTTCCAAGCGGGAGGTTGCCGCTTGGTCAACACTCATAACATAAGCATACACAGGGTGTTCACATTGTTTTGTTTTTTGTTTTCATTTTTGTCTGTGTATGCACTTGAGATGATATTTTTCTCTGTGTGATTCTGGCCATAAATGTCCACTTTGGTCCCCTGATATTTTTAGTTGACAAAAGCTTTTTTTTTTTCAGTCAGAAGAATTGTGATCTTCCTGAGAGATTGCTGAAGTGACAGCTGGGAATCCCAACAAGTTAACTTCTTATAATGTTTTTGAGGTATTCTAAGAAAAAACTAAATCACATCACTTTCTGATAGTGATTCCAAAAGGTTTTCAGTGAACTTGCCTACATGATCCCACTTGGGCACATTTTTGCATTTTGGTAACCAAGGCTAATTCAGTCCATCTTTCTTCCTGTCTCTCTTCTGAACTCTCTTCTGCCACCAAAAGTCAATCTTTTGTCTTTTTACTTGCTCTGTCCCTTTTCTTTTTCTACTTATTTTGATAATACGGTTTTGTGTTGTTTTTGTTTAAATTGTCGTAGTATTTAGAGTGCAATTGTCCAAAGATGTAAGGTATAAAACACCTCTAGAATACTATATGACTCTAGTGCCATCAAAATGAGTCAGAAGCACATGTTTAAAGGTTGGAAGTGTATGTTAACATCAGATTGGCTGGACAGACCTTTGGGAAGTAAAAGGATACAAGACAGACGCTTAGCTGTTGTTATTGGGCACCACAGTGTAAAATCTGCCAAAGTTCAGTTGTAAGATTGTGTCAACTTGTGACTTTTCACATTTTTAAAGGAAATCTGCTGTTAGGTAACATTAAGACAATGTTTGTACAGAGAATTCAGACTCTTACAAATACATTTGTTTTGTGTATTCGAAGTCCCCTTTCAGATTAAAATCTTGCTTCTTTCCTCGACACTTCAGGTGCAGAGAAATGCTGTTTTAAGTAGAATTGATCATATTTATTATTATTATTTGAAAAGCACTTCATACCAATGTTACAATTTCTTACAGAAAAGGGATAAGGTGAATTAGGTTAATGTTCAGGAACACAGTTATAAAATCTGCGACAAATGTATCAGACACTCCCAAGGGCTTTATCAGAGAAACTGGGATTGGACAGTAGACAGCGTCTGCTAGAGTTCAATCAGCAAACAGTTTTACAGGATGGGAGCTTCAATGGAGAAGGATAGATTTCAGGAGGGCAACCATCTGCAGATCTCAATGATCAGGAGGGCGCATACCAGCTCCGTAAGTCACCAATCTATTTGGGTGCAAAGTCAAACTTCAAGATTCTTTAATCAGAATGAAAACTAAGCAGAAGCCATTGCCAGAAGTTAAGCACAGACATGCTTTTTGCCCATGAAATACTAGCTGCAGTATTTAAAATCAACTGGGTACAATGGAGGGAACCTGACAGACACCTTAATAAAGTCAATAACATGCAGGACCCATTAGAATGGACTTTTTGTAAGTCTGCAGCTGACAGAATTTAACGGATTCTTGAGGTTGTCTTAAGCTGAAAAAACAAGACTGAACATGTTTGATTTGAGCATAAAAACCAAGGTGAGAATAAAATATTACGTTTAGAATCCTAGAAGACTGGCTAATATTCTAGGTCATACTGTGATCCTGGAATCTGTGAGTTTTATATAAATAAGTGTCATCAGCATAAAAATGGCAATGTATGTGTTAGACAGATGATCAACCTAACATTTGATATGTTGTGCATGTTTCAAAACATAATGACAAACTAATTAACATGAGCAGAAGTAACTTTAGAACAGATTTGAAATGAATGCTGAGAGTGAGGTCAGTTTAACAAAGACCACATAAGAGATGAACGGTCGAATGAGAGACAGGCAGGCAGGAGTGAGTCAGCCACACAGACAAAGAGACAGACTGAGGGTGAGGCAAACGGAGGGATTATTAGCGACTCATTGCAGGGATTAGGGAGGAAAGCTGAGGTCTGACACACCAGAATGTGATTTTGCCGTGGCTTAGTGTCACCTTTCTTTCCTCCATTTCCTCCGGACTGTTCTGCAGGTATGCACCAGCTACCTGCCCATATATGTTCACTGTCACATCCCTCACCTGCATCTGTTCTTTTCTTGCTCGCTCACACACATGCCTCAGAGCTTACCCCACCAAGCTCACTCATCGAGGTGTTCAGTGGGTGGTACGGTTTGAGCACGATCCAATTTCTATGGATTTTCCACCTGGATGCTGCAACAGAACAAATCCAATATTATTTTCTAGCTGGCTGGAGCTCGGGCGCACCGTATTCTTTCCAGATGAAGTGGTTATTCATGCAACTGTGTTATAAATAACCGTTCAGATTCACACACATTAACTATGAATTTCAAAAACCTTTTTAAGTAAAATGTTTGACAGTTCAAGTAAAAGTACCAAATGAAGTTTTGCAAATATTTCTGGAGCCTCCACTGACTTTTTTCCCACCTCTCCTGCAGATCTGACTTCGACTTGGACTGCGACAGCTATCAGGAGGACTACTATGACAGGTACTGTCAGAAAGCTAAGCATGGCAGCTCACACACACCTTATTACTTGTCTATTTGTCTCAGGAGGCTATAAGAAAAAGCTAAAAAGGATTCTTCACCCTGGCAGTCTGTAGTTTCCACCCTTCTTGCTGTATGCCATGCAGCTATCAGTCATTCAGGCTTTGTTTATAGTGTTGCCTGTAGCTACTCAGCAAACAGAAGCTTACTAGTCACACTCATAAACCGGTGAAAATATACATTTCAATTAACAGGCAGTTGAAGACTTGAGCACCCCAGCTGTAGACGTTAGACTGTAGCCACAGATAGAGACACATAAAAACAATTATTCGATTTTTTTTTTATTTGCTCACATTTTGTGTTTTTTTTTATTTGCTCACATTTTGTATTCCAACTGAGTGACATTTCACATGTAGCAAACTCTTGTCTCATGTGTCAAATGATGTTACAAAAACTTCCCTCCCATGGAGATTTTTAGTTTACTTTGTGCTTTTGTTCGATTTCAGTAGACCGTTCCATAATGTCAGACTCTTATTACAATCTGAATCATGTGCTAAAAGAAGCACTTTCACTTTGCGCCAAGCATTTGTCCCATTAGATCTCATTGCAGCTGTTTCAGTGTCATGGCATTCATCCTATATATGACAAAAACTGAAAATAGTTTTTTGCCTAAAATGCACATCCACATATAAGGGAACAAGAAACCAAGGATGAAAAACCTTCAAATGGTTTATCCGGTTTTCTCTGCAGAGCTTGCTGTTTACTTTTGTAGCAATTTAAACTACTGTCAAGGCAGAAATAAAAATCTAAAACAGCTTCAAAATACTGCTTTAAAAACCCTGAAATCATGAATATTGTTTGGGACCTATCGTGAACTCTTGGCTCAGCAGTCACTCTGTGGCGTGCGTTTGCATTGTAAGTGCAGCAGTCAGGTATATGAGGCGTTAGGGAGAGCTTTACTCATTGCAGTCATCCACTAAAACTGCTCTGGGACCTCCCAGTTCCCCATGGCTTAACTCATAACCACTTCACTCAGCACATCAGAGTAACAGGAGCCAGTCACATTGAACACACACACACACACTTATATATAAAACAGCATTTTATTCCATAACTTTCCTTGAACGTAGTCATGCTCAGTTGCCCTGCGAATACTTTTTTTTATTGCTTGGTATTCCTTGCTCTGCAGTTTTCTGTTTTTTTTCGGGGAGAACACTCAGTACTGATTTCCAATTTGTTTGTAACAAAGTGCATGATTATTCCCCATGCTGATGGCTAACACTTTCAACATCCACATGTGCTAGAGAAAGATTTATGTGTGTATGCGCATTTGCCTCAAGGTTTGACTCAGTAAAGACTGTGTGTGCGCGCGTGCACATGCTTTTATCTATCTTACTTTACTGTTTGTGCTCATCAATATTTGGGGAAGAGGGAAATGAGTGTTTTTGTCCACAGTCCTCTTGTTCAAACACAAAAGTAAAGCGTCTTTCAGCACTCAGATAACAGTTCGAGCTGACAAAGCTGCTTTCCGTGTGGGGTCTAATCCAAAGAGGCAAACACTCTCTCAAATACACACTCACACACTTTGCTGTAATCCTCACTTGTCTGCTGTCTCTCATTGTCTGAGCATCCATTCTCTGGGATGACACTTCAAAGCTGGTGTAACATCACATTGTGTATCTGCCCCTGCAAAGTGCTCTAAAAGACTTTAAACTCCCGTAAGTCGGTGGTCTCTGTGTCTCACCACATGGACAACGCTCAAAGCCCCTAAGGTCACACACTTATGGTTTCCTAATGCACTTCATCCACATGTGGCATTCTGATCTGTATACCGTGGATGTGCGAAGAATACAGTCTGCTCAGAAATCTCTGAGTTGAGTATAGTGGCTTCGCAGAGCAGAACATAACATAACAGTAAATAACATAAAAAGAAAACTTTTCAGGATGTCAGGCTGCGTTTGAATGATTGGCTAACAGCTCAATCAGTAAATCTACATTACTTTCGGACTCTAAGTCCTTGCAGTTGACAGCTTGTCTCCTTGTCATTGGCTAGTAATATACAGCAGAGGAGCTTTTCACTCTCTTGGTTTTGCAGGAACCATTTGCTGTACGCATCTGGCCTTGTTCCAGAAATACTAAAATTGTGACTAGATATCAGTTGAGTTCTTGGCACCAGACAGATATGCTGCTACATCTCTGAACTGGTGATCTAATTTGCTTCTGAATCTGTAGATCATTTATAGCTGAAACAACTACAAAAATGATGTCAAATGACTGATAGAATTAAAAGATGACTAGTTTATTTTGTTGCTGTGGTTGTGTTTTATCTGGTCAGTAGGTCAATGAGTGCTGCAGTCCCTTTTTCAATCACATTATTTTCTTTCTTAGCAACAACGGCCAAAGTGTCATTTCTTTAACCACTATAGAGGTTGACTGTGATACACCCCCTGTCACCAGCACTACTAGCCTGGAGGAGGGCTATTGATTGGCCCTGACAGAACCAATTACATTCAGTGACAGATAGAGACATGGAGCCCTCTACAGGGAGGAGGCAAGAGCAAGAGTCAGACAGATTCACTCCCTCACTCTTGATAGATACCAAATATAAGACAAAGGAGCAATGAATACACATACATATATTCACAAAAACAGTTATTTTCTCATTTATATTTGGTCTCAATACTATTCTTTGTTATATAGATCAAAGATATAAACACATAATTCTAGTTATTCATGTTACATTTTACATGTGAAGTAAAATTCTGTACATTTAGTGTTGTAATAAAACCCAAATAATAGATAGATAGATAGATCATGACTCTGTATAAAGCCGGATATAAAAATTTCTAGTTTAATATCAGTCATTGTAAAAGTAATGTACTATGCTCTGCATTAGCTTTGCTTTCTGAGAAAAGGTTGCGGTGACCTTTTGTGTTTGAAACATTCACCACCTTTTGGCCCTGTAGCTCTGAACGCTATGCACTTTCCACAGAAGTTATGGACAGCTCAAATGTTCTGCAGAACAATTATCTCTGCTGACCATACACCTGCACAGTTAAGTCATTTTCCCCACTGTGTGTGTATATGCAACATTTCCAAGTCCATACGAGGCAGCTGGGCAGCTGAACAGCTGTTGGTAAATAATTTGTCTGAGAAGGGCGATGCTCTGCTGTTGTTTCTGGATGACAGACAGCATCCTTTCCTCAGCCAGGGTCGTAGACCCGATCCTGTCTGGTGGAGTGGTCAATCAGTAGACTATGTTAAATGACTAGGAGGCTTAACAAAGTTTAACAAACAGGTTTATCACAGAGGTAAGATAATAAAAGTACAAAGATCTCATAGGCTGGAGAGAAGTGAGGAACTTCTGCTCTGCTACTGGTTAAGAGGTTTCCCTGATTCCACCTCCAACTCCCTGATATGTCAGCTTTCACACACCTGTTTTCCTCAACACAGCAAAAAGTCACAAAAATTTTTTTTTCCAAATACGACAGAGACAGAAGTGGGTGCATGGTTACTGTTAAGGTTGAGTTGTTCTTTAAAACGGTGTCTGCTTAATTTGCAGGGCATATGACTACCAGCGTGTGCCAGCATCCCTCTCTCCTCTACCTTCGGGACCCAGTCTGGCCAAGAGATCCCGTTCATCCTCCTACTCCTCTGGGCACAGACGCAGTCGAGACAGAACCCACTCCAAAAGCTCCAGAGCCCACTCCACGAGTTCAAACGCGGCCAAATGTGAGTGCTATGATTGGGCTGTGACTGAGATTACATTTAAACAAAAAAATGTGATGCAAAACCTAAATAAGAAAGCTAAGAAATTTTCTTCCAACTAAAACCATCTTTACACACTGTAGCTCATCAGATCAGCTTTTACAGTAAAACATAAAGCTTTATGGTAAATATGAATTAAAAAACAGCCATGCAGTGTTAAGTGCTGCTACAAACAATGCAGTGCAAAATGCCAGATAATAGGTTTCAGTTGCAAATCAGAAACACAAACATATATATGTTGTACACACACACAAAAGCACTCACTCATATTTAGATGGACACTTTATTGCCCAGCGACAGATGAAGATTGATACCACTTTTACAGCCAAGGTTTTCAGAATCACAGGGGTAACGATGTTTTTTAGCCAGTGGTAACTGCTGCTGCACACTGAACCTGTCCTCGGAGACGTTATATTGATTTAACTGTTCCTACTTATTAAAATACCAAATTCTCACAATTTTTTTAAACAATATTCTCTGAGACCAATAGCAGTGACACACCAAGGCTATGCAGTCACAGATGTGACGGTGCAGACAGGACCCATTATACACTCAGTTTGTGATGCAGAAAAGCATATTCTGTTAGACTTAGAATTGATTTTATGTCAAGTATATTACTTACAAAAGAGCACAAATTACAAAGGAGAGTTTATTGGTCTTTATCACAAAATATATTTTATTTTATATAGCTTTAAAACAAGATTCAACAATCTTATGCTTAAAAACTAACAGAGAATTACACAAACGTAAATTTAAATCAGCATTATTCCAAAATGTAACGCTTACGACAGAAAGACATCTCCGTTTGATCCCTTTTATATTTATTAATGAATGCATCCAATTCTTTAACAAAAACTGTTTCTAATATTTTTGAGAACTGAGGGAGCAGGGATATAGGGGTATAGTTTTTTATTCTGTGTTTGTCTCCACTTTTAAGTATGGGTACTTCTTTTGCTGTGTTTATGCCATCTGGAAAAACTCAGTCCCGGAGTGATCTATTACATACATATCTAAAAGGCCTCACAACAGAGTGATTGACTTATTTAATCATTTTCATATCAACATAATACATATCACAGATGTTTTATTTTGTAACTTCCTTTTTGTTTCAGTCACATCACTTTCACTTACCGCCATGCATCGCACCACTTGACAAAAAGGCATCCTTGCTGGAAGCACCTGTGATTCCTGCACTCCTCATCACTTGAATACATTATTTTTGATAATCCAGCTGTCCCCTTCACTGTCCTTGTTGTGGGCAGGTTATTCAGAATGAGTGATGTGGGGCTAATTTCAAACATCTGAGAGGTCGATCAATCGATGGATATGAGCTACTTGTTTTTATAATTGTCTTTTGTTTACTTTTATTTTTAGGTTAATTCCTCAAATTAATGGTTTTATTTCATGGTATTTCATTTAATTTGTGTAATTACTTCTTTTTTTTCAATTAAAATTAATCATCATTATCTAAATTTTGTTTTCACCTTGCAAAACACTTTGGATTGCACTTGTGTTTGAAAGCTGCTCAATAACTGAGTTGAGTTTAATTGATTTGCCTTGAGTTAAAATGGTCTTACTCCTCAAAATCAGAACATTTGAAAGTAAGGACCTGTAAACATCATACAGCAAAATGAGTTTATTTACTATAGGTTCACTGATCACTTTAATTACATCTTCTGTGAATAAAATTGTAATGTGCTTGTTAATCATTTGGATTTCCAGAAGACAAAAACATAATATTGCATGACTCAGTCTGAGCAGAGAGCTGGGTCCAATAAATATATCAATTTCACCATATCATGTCCAATGCCACAGGCCTGAATGCATGCTGCAAAATCAAGACCAAAAACAGCTCAAATCTATTGCACTGCATTTATTTTTCAAAGTGGATGTGGCATGAGAGGTACAGTATTTACCACCAAACCCTACTGGCCTTTAAAGCACATGTTAACTTTAGACAGATGTAAAAAGTGGAGCATGGTATGTCAGAATGTGTATACAGGTCTTGGATGAAGCTCAAGCCCTTCTTGTTATAGAAATCCCCAAGTGTGCGTTGGCCCTTTTCACTGGGGCGATTGAACTGAATGGGCTGACCTCAAATTAATAGCTTTGTGTTGATAAAGAGCATAGAGCAAAGAATCCATCCTGAGAGCCACAATATTTCTTAGTGACTTGCCACACAGAGAGCAATTGTGATACAATAGCTATTATTGCAGTATTGAGCGATTGGAACGTTCAAGTGCAAGATTTGTGAGGAAATATGGACTCACTAAGCTCTCTGTGAAGAGCATTATGGACTCCATTTTTTACTGTTCACGTGTGGTTGCTCTCAGGTCCAGTCTGGCCTCATATCCAAGCAGATGTCTTCTATATCTGCTTGGATGGGTGTGTTTTAAGACATTTTCCTAAGCCATTGTCTACTCCAAGGTTATTTCAGGCAAAGAAATGTAGATTATCAACATGAGTGTGATTCAAAATTAGTCTGAAGCACAACATTTAAGGGTGTATGCCCTTCTAATGTGGTACTTTAATACACCAGGCTAGCAGTAGTATGCATTGTAACAGACTTAATTGATTTGAACTTAGTTTTTCGCGTTTCTTGTAAAATGCTTTGAGTTTTTTTCTTTTTTTCTCTGAGCTTGTGCTCTGTTCACGCTAATCATAATAAATTGTACCCATTGGTTTTTTTTGCTACAACTTGTTTTCCTGTGTCTGCAGTAAAAGGAAAACAAGCTGATCTATTAATTTACACACAATATGTCCCATCAATCCTATAACACATAATTGCAACATCAGTAAAAAAATTTATTCTTCAAAAGGTGGTTGAAAAAATGTGTTGAATATATTTAAAATCTAAAAAGAAAATCATTTTCAGGAAGCTGCTGTTGGTCTTCTTGACATGTGCTTGATCATCAGCTGTTCTTCCTTCAGTGCAATGCATAACATGCAACAAAAGACAATGAAAAACACACAGGACATACCAGTATCAAAGATTATTTAGACTTTTGAGACTAAACAATGTTTTGAACTAAAATAATTCTATTGTACATGAAGGAGATCAAAGGTTACTACAAAATAATGAGACTGTGAAACTTTGAAGGGGTGTGGATTTCATCAGAGAGCTGATGGCTGTGGGCAGTAATGACCCAGGGTAGAGCTCCTTCCTGCCATGGGGATGTGACGGTGTTGTGCTGAAGGAGATGTGTGACTTAGCTGAAGTCACTGGCAGATTAGTGACATTGAGATATGGGCAAACACAGGTGAGGCCACCATGGAAAATTAGTTAATAAATGCTAAACTGATTTTTACAATGAATCAGAAACTTTAAGTACCTAATAAATTATATGCCTTACTTTTAAACTAATCCAGCGGCCATTTTGTGGGCTGTGCAATCTCATGGGAGCGCCATTACTGAGGTGGCGAGTTTTAATTTCCTCGTATCTGCCAACATGGTGAGCAGCAAGAACAACTGGATTTTTCATTAGACAGTAGTCTACAGTACATTTAGAGTATCTTATCTGGACACTTCAAAGTTACTCTGTTTTTCATATTAGTTAGGCATCACCAGCACATTGATGTAAACTTGGATTCTTTGACAGAAACTCCTTTTAATAAGTGGAAATTGACCTTGGAAGATAAAATGTGAATCTCATTTTAAGTCATCAGAAGTGAATGAAGGAATATTTTCAAAACTTTTTTGTCAGATTTTTTACATAATTTTGCTATAACTAGTTTCAGCTGCTGAAAACTATTTACCTGATATGTTTGAGTTTACTGATTAAAGTATTTTCATTTTCTGGTCACAATGTTGCCCTGAAAAGGATTTACATTTCACAATATTTCCCAAATTAGTAATTTTTTCTCAGCCCTTTGTCTTTACGTCTGTTTGCATTGACTGGCATAACAAACATTTTACTGGACATCGACGTAAATAGGTACAATTAACTGTAAGACTGACAATTTAACATGCTTTTGCTGGTGGGAATTTTCATGTTAGAATACTGGAATTTTACCAACTTTGGAAAAAAGCGTCTGCTACTAACTGTAGAACAGAACAGAAATTTAGTCATTTAGGGTAAATAATTTTTTACTGGCAGTAATACGGATACAAGTTCATTTGTTTAAAACATTAATACAAAAACAACAAAGATATGTGTCCACCATTGTGTCCAGTTGCCCAAAAAACAAAGTTGTTTCTGGTGCTCCTTTAAAATTCTGAATTTGGCATAATCTTAGCAAGAGAAGCTGATTTTGGTAAGGTGGCTTGCTATTGGGTGAACCGAATCAACCAAAAACCACATTATCCTCTTTATTCATCAAGGTTCTGGTAGTTTTCAAACATTTAGAGGATTGCTGCAGATTGACCCCTCTGATTTATCACACAATGAACAACTCAGTTGCCACATCTGATATTCTGGTCCACACTCCTTACCAGTTGGTGATGGTAATGAACCAAATCCTTGCATGTCAGTCTAAAGAAAATAGGATGTTGTTGCATGTAAACAATGTTGGATTGTGACCAGAGCAGGATGGAGTACGGCTGCTTTGATGATGACTTTTGTTTTTGTACAAAGTATCTAATACATAATCACAATTCTAGATTGAATTTGTACCGGATATGAGAGATAATCAGCCACCAGTGTGTCCGATGTTCTGTCCTGGTGCAAACATCAGCATCATCAGCAGACAAACAGTGTTAACCAGTGTCAGAGAAACAGACTGTCAGACAGACAGCAGCAATCTTCAGAGTAAAGCTCTGCGCTCTTCACATCCACTCTTTTCCCCATAACAATTAACGTTTTCCACTTTCCACAAGTCCGAACAGGTTTCCTTAGCATTGTTAAGAAAATAATCCAATTCCCATGCCACCATAGCAATGGCAGAGGGGTTTGCCCAAATTAGTCTCTACAGTCTATACTAAAAAATGGAAAAACTCATGTTCTCTTCTAAATAATTGTGAGGCATGAAAAGTGCTATGCAATAAACTAGCCTTGCCTTTCCAGAGTGTTTTATTCTGGCTACATTTAAAACTCTACTGAAAGTTATTTTCGGGTTGTGTAATTTCCAGCGTCTCTTACGTCCTCTCTCCTTCTATCACTGCAGTGGGAATGGAGGAGTTGCAGGTGATTAAGAAGGAGCTGACTCTGATAAAGACACAGATCGATGGGCTGCTTGACAGTCTTGACAGGATGGACACGCAGCAGAATGATCAAAAAGGTGAGACAGTCATTCAGAGAGACAATGAAAGCAGATGGCTGTTAGATCGAATAAAAGATAATCTACCCAGGAACCGAAATCTTTTTTAGCCAGAATTTCAGATTTCTTCTTGATTAGCTTCCCCAATCACAACCCCAATCAAAATATTCCAACTCTATGCTGCAGGGAAACGGGGGAAAGAGAATGTGCTCCACGAATGGAGCCACTCAAGCTTTTTTCACACGTACAAATATTTTCCGCTGGTCAGAATAAGAACATGAATCCAGGGTAATGTCAGTTACAACAGCGACGTGTGGATTTAAGATCTCGAGAAAAAACTATGAAGCATAAGAAAGCAAAAAAACAGCATGGATCCAGTAACTGCGTGGTGATGCTTTACAAAGCACACACGGGTGGATGATCGCGGGTCTGTCTCACGTTGATGCAAGTGATGTTGCTGCCCTCATGTGGACATTTTGTATGTAATTACACTGGCAGCAGCTCAGGAAATGAACAGGACAAAGCTTTATTATCCTGCTGGAAGAAAGAGTTTCAGCTGTAGCCTTAATCAAACTGATAATAAACTGAGGCGCAGTTTGCACTGCTCAGATGGTGCACTCCACCCTCCTCTGAGATCCAAACCCTCATTTGCTGACCAGCTAAATATATTCTTGACTATAAACACTTAACCTTGAAATCATTATCATAACAATCAGCTCAATGTACATATAGGCAGTGAGTTAAAAGGAAAATGTGTGCAGCAGCTGCTGTATACTCATGTAAAATTTGTGTGCTGTGTGTGTGTTCCCATCTACTTTGAATGACCTTGGGCGATTGATAGCTCTCATTTTCACATTAATTTATCTTCGGATCCATTTGATTCCCCTGTCCCTCATTCTCCATCCATGATGTCTTTCACCTCCCCGTCGCTATCTGCACATCTGTCCTTCATCCTGTCTCTCTCACTCTTGTGTTCTCGCTGACATTCAACACCAAGCCGGCAGAATGTTTTTACTCTGAGCAAACATGCCATTTCCTCATGTTCATGCCTGTAGACGACCATAGCCTCTTAATTTCAAGAGTGCATTTCTTTCTCCCTGTGTCCTAGGATCTCCCCTGAGAGAGGACAGTCCATTTGGCTCAGCATATGCTGTGTCCGCCAGCAGCCCAGAACATTCCCTCTCCTCCCTCTCTCCGCCCAGTTCACGTCATCGGATCCACAGAGACAGCGCCGACCTAAGGTTATGCAGCGACGAGCACCACACGGTACTTGCACCTTAATGATGATGTGTGCCCTTTTCTTCATGAAATTTAAAGTAAAACAACAAGGGAAAATCAGAAGAAACACATGTGCATTTATACTCGGGTTGACCCATTTCCCCCCTGTTATTCCTAAGTAATTTTCAGACAGATTTGCTTTGGCTGGAGAAAATGTCACATGTAGTCACATGCAGACAACTGTGTCGTGAGGTGCACACACATGTGACAACTGTTGCTGTGATGTCAAGTTATCGGAATGAAATTTCACTGAGTCATCCTAAGCAGGCTATTAATGAATCTCTTCTTTGTTTTCCTCTCACTAGCCTGTCTAACCATCTGTCTATCTGTCTGTCACAGATGAGCAACCACAGCTCTGACCCTGAAGAGGAAATATGAGAAAATGTAAAAGATTTGGATTGATTGCCAAACATGGAGGAAGAGAACATAAACCTGCAACCCACCCCAGAAGCTCACTGTAGGCTCGGTAGATCAGATTACGTTGAACATTCAATTGTTTCATTTCAGCTTGTTTTATCAAATCAAATCAAACTTTATTCATAAAGCACTTCTCAAACAAAAGCAGGGCAAAGTGCTTTTCATAATAATGACCATTATTGAATATAAATTAAAAAAATTTAATCCACAAACACAGTTTAACAACACACGTGATCACACTCTTTTACAAACATCATCACATTCACACCCACACAGCGCACACATTAAAGCCCCACCCCTCTCTGCACAAACATAAACTCTCACTTCTAGTTTGTCCCTTATGTGACTCAAAAACACTGATGCAGCTTACTTTTGAACCAAGTGCATATATGTACACATCTGATTAACAAGATTTTCTTAGTTTGGTCTTGGACTTGAAAGGAGATTTGCTTGAGCAGCATTACTCTGAAAAGTCATCAAAATGCTACAGAATGAAGCATGACTGTACAGTTCACTAATTTAATCTCACCAGTTTATTTTATTCAGATGTTTTTCACAGAAAGTTGAAAAATAATTTCAAGCACCAAATTTTACACATGATTAAAATGTTTCTGATGCTTGGCATACTGCTGCTTGGTCCAGAGCCTTCGTCAGTTCCTGATATGCAGATAACCAGCCTTTGGTTGCATATTACCAGTTAGCCCTTGGCTGCAGTTAGTGTCGCACAGGCTACACTTGGAAAACAATCACAGAACCACGCAATGTTTCATTGTATGGAGTTATCATTAAATAACACAGACCAGGTGAGGAGTTTGAAAGGAGACAAAGAAATACATGTTATCCTCAGAAAACAACAGTGAATCACCTAATTTAATTTCTTTATTTTTTACTTCCATACAGTAATTCTGCTTCTGCAGTCCACTGCTCTGTTGGGCATTTGTACCTTCTTAAAGGGATACTGTGTAACTTTTGGCTACTAGGGTCCTAAACTGGTCATTTCCCCTCAAATGAAACTTTTGACCCAAATATATTGATGAATGATTTCTGGGATCATTAACAGTGTTTGACACATGTTGGCGCTCTGAGGGGGCCGCCCTCTGCTGAAACCAAACACCGTAACTTTGCATGCCAGATCCGTCTCTCATGGATCATGTGACCTGCAGCGCTTTGATCGACAGCTATAAAACACACTGGACTGCACCTCAAGTTACTTTTTCCTTGAAAGTTTGTCAAATCTGAAGTAGCTAACAGAGGGTGTGTCTCAATTCCGGGTCTGCGTCCTTCTAAGGTCGCATCCTTAGCAGTCTATGGAGGCCGGGTCCTTCTGAGCATCCTCAGAAGGCTGCATAGCCGTTGGTAAATGGGACAGCCCAGCCTTGGTTCAGGCTTAGAGAGCGTTCATGCTGTATGCAGCTCTGACAGGCTCCAATCCCTTGTACTAAACTGGAGCCAAAAGTATGACGAATTTACTTGATGTGACTTATACAATTATCAGCACAGTTACAATAAGCTTTACGTTAACATCCATGCTTGTGACATTTGTAAGTGAAGGCTTTTATTATTGAATGAGCATCTCTCATCAACAGGTTCGCCTTGATGTAAAACAAAGTTTTGAGGGGAAAAGAAAAAAAGAAAAACATGTTAGCCTCAAGCTGCGGTCCTTCAGACATCCTGGCGGCCATATTAGCGATTGTTAACGTCAGATATTTTAACAGATATTAAGTTTTTAATACCTGAACTTCTGTCCTTACGATAAAACCTGTTAATTACATTTAAATGTTTTTTTGCTCTGCAGGCGGCGTTGCTGCAGCTTCTACTGCTCGTCATTTTCTTCTTCTTCCACGGATTATAACCGTCAGAAAGGCACGCAAAGCATCTTGGGATATGTGATGGAACGAAAGATGGTAGCTTTGTATCCTCAGAATTTGGGGAGAAGGAGGACACATTCGGAGGTCGCATTTGAAGGACTCTTAAACTTTTGGCTAAACGGGACAGTCTTGTGACGTCAGCGTCCTTAAAATGCGACCTTAAAAGGACGCAGACCTGGAATTGAGACACACCCAAACTCTGCACATGTCTGCTAATTACCTGTTGATTTGTGTCAGATCTGTTGCAGCAGGGATAACATGAAAACCTGCAGGACACCGGCTCTCCAGGACCGGGAGTGAGGAACACTACTCTAGCAGCACCTGTCCTCCTCCCCCTCCTCATGATGTCATTATAACCTCATCACTTCTGATTCTGATGTCTTATTGGCTCTCAAATATTTAAAGGTCTGTGATCTTCCCACACATCACACTGCCCGTTTTGCTGTCAGTGCAGCTGAAATGTCTGCACACATGACAGACTTCAAACTAATTGATCAGTGATCAGGAGGAGTGAGCAGAGAACTTCTGTGGCTCACTGCGGCGGCATGATAGGCTGCACATTATTCTGAATATGAGAAATGGCAGGTGGAAGAAGTAGTTCACACCTTGTAAGGACAACTAATATAAGGTTTATGGTCCCACGTGACAGTTTCTTCCTGTAGACAGAACTAAACAACAGACGTGGACTTAATGAGCGCAACACAGTGGAGCGAGGCATTGCTAGGGCCTTGGAAAAGCAAGTTTTCTTTAAAAAAAAAGTACTCTTTTAAAGGAGAACTTCGATATTTTTCAACATGTACCTATGCTGTAGCATGCTATATGATCATTTACTCACCCAGACAGTTGTGGCGCAACTCAAACTCCATCGGGAAATATTAATGTCCACACGCGATCAGCATAAATCCATATAATGGCAGCGATCGGGCAATCGACAGGGAGTACGTCAGTGTTTCCTCCATGTCGCGCGTGAGGGGAAAAGGCTTGAAAGGACCCCGGATTAACAACAATAAAGGAAGTACATGCTGCATACACGTCACAGAGGGATCGGACTAGCATTTGCTAACAACACATTGGTAAAATCAAGGCGTTTTGTGGCAGATAATGCCTTATTTAGTGGGTGAGCAACAATTGCCCAATCGCTCCCATTATATGGATTTATGCTGATCGCGTGTGGACAAATATTTTCCTATGAAGTTCGAGTAATCTTCAATATAGGTGCTGTAAATGGGCATAAATAGGTGAATGCAACATGTGATGTTAAAGTGCTTTGAGTAGTCATGAGTAGTGAATAGAAAAGTGCTCTATACAGTTTTTTAACCACTAGTATTTATATATATATATATATATATATATATATATATATATATATATATATATATATATAGAGTGAGACAT
>JAVQJG010045811.1:0-15683 GCA_036024015.1 Craterocephalus amniculus
CCCACTTTGTCTGATGTCATCCCCGGTGCTCCCAGTCTGAGTTGACAAAAACTGTGCGGGTTTGTACAAAACCACGGCGCAGCTGGATTGCTGTGCACATCCGCGGCAAAATAATAATAAAAAAACAGAAAGAAAAAAGAACGGCCATCCATCGCGCATGAAGAGAGAAATGTGCGGCCAGAGCGCGCGCAGATGAGTGCGCGTTCGGCGGACGCGGCGCATCCAGGAGGTACAATGTGGTACGGTTTTGGCTCTAAAAATATGCTTAATGATGTAGTTTCGAGTGAATTATTGACGTTATCCACTCGGGACACTTGCATGACTTCAGCTGTCACATCTTAAAGTAAAAAACAACAACAACAAAACAAGCCGCCCCCAAAGCTGTTGCACAAGTGCTATGTAAAAAAAAGATTTGTAGCAGACGGTTTTAATCATAGCACGTGCGACAAATATGTCGCACTGTACAGCCCTGCCCCAGTGTGTAATATCCACGACATCTAACGGTCAAACTGCAGATTTACGACTTTACCCTCTCCCCCGCCTCTCGCCTTCGGAGAATACGGTAGCCGTCAGGAGATCAAGAGTGTCCCTAAAACGCACGTTGCTAACAAGTTTGTCCCCTTTTGGTTACCGCATTACAAGGTGGCGATGCAAAATGGCAGCCTTGTATTAGGCACGTCGCCACATATGTATTTATAACTAACTAATTATAAGCAATGACAATGTTTTTATTTTTCTGCGATTGTGAATAGACTTTCATAAAATACATATTTATGAAAGCAATAATTGATTTCTATTAATATAAAGCAAAATTTGTTATACACTGTACCTTTAAGATTTAGTGCTGAGATTCATCTTTTATGTAAATGGTTCATTTACACTTTACATGACATACATAACAGGACAGGATTCACCCATTCATACCCATTCACACAATACCTATATTGACACATACTAGGTGCAAAGGAAGTAACCATTCACACACATTCATACGCCCGATAGGCACATCGGGAGGCAAGGTAAGGTTCAGTGTCTTGCCCAAGGATTCTTCGGCATGTTCCGGAGTGGAATCGAACCGCCGACCTCCTGTTTTAGTAGGCGGCGGCTCTATCCACTGAGCCCAACCAACAGCCACAGCCACGTGTCAAGAGGCCAGACCAGGAACTGCATTTCAATTAAATAAAACATCCAACAGACCTCTTCCTAAATTTCCACGTATCACGCCACACGCCTCAAACCCATCAAATTCCATTAAATAGAAATATTTTAATAGATTTAATTCACAGCACTCACCCAGTTTACTTGGCTAAATCTCAAGCAGGGGACCGTCAGTAGATACGTGTACATGGACACTCAGACTATTAACCATAGTCTAAATAAGACAATATTTGTATCACAGTTGTTAGATTGGAGATTTCATTGTTTCCACCTACATGTTACACATCATTATAGACCCAGTAAAGATAATGAAAACCAAAAAAAACATTATTAATTTGGTCTTAACTTCAGTATTGTTGTCCCTGTAAACCAGGAGTGTCCAAAATCGGTGCTCAAGTCCTACAACTTTAGAAAGTTTCTTGCATTGTTCAGCACACTTGAATCAAATGAATGAGTCAACGTGCTTGGGTTGAGTTTAACAAGAAGCTGTTGGGGAGAGCCATTTAATGTGGCTCAGGTGAGTCTAAGCAGCAAACACATTAAACCTGCAAGACTCTGGCAGTGGACACCTCTGTGTAAACGATTTACAGCAATAGATTTACAACACTAGATTTAAGGTAATTATGGACGTGAAAAAAGGGTAAGAAAAGGGAAACAGAGATGCAAAGTGGAACTGGACTTCCTGTTCAGTTCAAAATGCAACCAAAAGCAATCGGACATAAATTTATGTGTGAAAATGTGGGAGAGAAAACATGATGCAAGACATTGCAGTTGTCAAAGAGGTTGTCATCTTCCTCATTTTTAGCAAAATTCACACAAACACACACATCAATGGTCATGAAACAAACAGACCACAGCAGACATCCAGACTCATTCGTAAACTTGCATTTAGCAGTCAGATTCATTTAATCACAAATAACTTCAGCTACTTAACATCACAATATAAAGAATTATTTTTAATTTTGCAGTTTTTTAAAACTCAGATGTCTTTTTGTGCATTATTCCGTTTATTTCAGATGATAATACCAAAGCAAACACCAAATCTGTACATACCACACTGAGCAGTAGACTTTCAAGTTCAACTCATCTTATTTCCTACTGATCTACGAAGGCCTCAATTAAACATTAATAATAAAGGACATCTTTGCGGGCCCCCAGAAATGCTTGTTTCCCCTGAGCTGTACAGCACTGCTACAGGATGATGATGTTTTAAATCCATACAGAAATAACCCAAAACACATAAACATGTTTGGAACTTCTGTTTAATGGTAAAATCAACTGCAAGTTCACAATGAATGATTAACAACTGAATAGCTAAGCTGTAAAATAAACCTGCATCACCTCACAGGAGATCTGACTTAAACAAATCGAAAAGCAAAAATGCCCAAAACCCAGATATGTTTGCGAGTTACGTTCAAATGAAAATGGAGTTTATCTCAGTTTAACATGAAACACCAGGACCCGGCTACTTTTTTTAATGTGGAATTTAAGGATGTTTTGAAGCCTGTCAAGCCCAAAACCGTGTTTCACTAAACAGCGGAGAGCACAGGAACTCTGGGTAATGAACAAAGGAAATATTTGCCATACTGAACAGCTTAGAGATTTCTTCTCTTTTATTGTAACCTGAAAAGATGGATGCCAAAGCGGCCAAAAACCTTCCCAGCCGACTCCATATAGAGACTAGCTCCCTTTTCTGTGACCTGTATTTCCTCTGCTTGATCACTCGCCCTTGCAACAAATGTGAACTGCTGCGAATCATCAGGAGACGACTAGCTTCAGGGACGAGCAGGAGAAGGAGCAGGCGTCTGTTAAAAACCGGAGCCAGATTCAGCCCTGCGCTCCCTCATGCATGCGCGTTAGCACGCTCCGAGAGGCAGGCGCCTCTTAAAAAATGGAACACAGCCCCTCCTCGCTGTGTGCCGACTTCGGTGCTACAACGATCCAACTGAGGAACAAACAAAGAAGCATCCTCGTCCTGGTTACAATGCTCTGAAACTCCATCATTCAGAGCTGCAAGTAACTTCTGCAGCATCTCCTGATGTTTTCTAATGCCGGGGATGCGGCTGACCTGCTCCGCCGCTGTGACACCTATGCACACAACAGGAAACCATTGGGTTATTTTTTTAGGTCTCGCCTAAATCCCTCTCCTTGTCTCTGCACCGATCGCTGTGACAATGAATCACAACATCACTTTCACCACATTTTCAGACTCTCAGCAAACCTACATGCAGGTAACGTTTATTATTTAGATATTTGTGTGTAGCGTGAAAAAGACTAAAAAACGGCACCTCGCCACTTCTTCCATCCTGCCATTCGGAATATCCCCCTTTAAAGTTAAACATTAATGTCCCCGTCAGTTCTTATGCAATGTTTCACTTTCACAGTAAAAACCCTGAAGGAGATTATCTGTTTGCATGTTGTGCCTGAGCCTGCGCAGATTTCCGCCCAAAATCCTGAGACATAAACTGGCAGTAGTGCAGCCATGTGCACGAGTACTGTTGTCCATTCTTGTGCCTGACTGGAAGCAGACCCGAATGCAGGATTCGAGAGGAAGGCAGGTAATGAAGTCTGAGATATTATTTATACGACCACGGATAATCAACTGGAGGATTGTTGGGACACTAAGAACGGAAAAAATCATGAATAAGAACAGATAAAAGTAGACAGACAGCGAGCAAATTACAAAGCAAACAGCAGGTGAATGATTAACAAAAGAAACCAGGTGTGATGAGTAGGAAGTAAAGAGGAGAATGCAGAAAGGGATACACCTTCAAAATAAAACGGACGGACGGACAGAAAGAATGGGGACACTTGCACCTTGATGTCACCTTTGCAGATTTTCTTGGTACAACTATGACAAGAAATAATCACAATATTACACTGATCATGACTTTTATGCTTTAATTAATTCCACAACACCAAAAAAATGTAAAATCACATGAACACTCCTTTTAGATCTTTCATCTATTTCTATAATTTGATGCCAACATAACAAATAATAAAACAACTAGAGCTGTCCCTAACGGTTAATTTTTCTTCGATTAATCCATCGCTTATTTTTTCGATTAATCGATTAGTCTATCGATTATTTTCAACAAAAAGAGGCGGTACAAAAAATCTATGAATCTATGAAATTAACAGTTAGTTTTCAAATAATCTAAATATTATTAGAAAATAATATTTTTCTAATAATATAATAGAAATAGTGTATTAGAAAATAATATTTCTTATATTAAAATCTTATTTTATAAATAAAATACCCAAATTTGGCTTAATCTCAATGTAATATGCATATTTTGGCAATGTAGGCGGTTTGATGAGTAACAGTGTTACTGAATCCACCTAAAAATGTTTCATCTTAATTTATGAAGTTCATGACATCTTTAAACTTAGGGTCAATTCATATGAGCTCCGTGTGTGCCGCATCTCGGCTGCTCCAGGGTTAATTTGTGCGCTCAGCAGCGCATTATCTGACACCGGAGCCCCGTGGGCAGCAACCGCTAGCTATTTAACTAAGTAGCTAACCGTTAGCTTCTAACGGTCGCTGCTGCTATGCAGGAGGCTGCAAACGATATAATTATTATTAAGGCCATGGCACTAACAGTGTAGAAACAGTGAGAAATATCCCCAAACTTTGAAGACTTAAGAGCAACATTTTCACGTTTAATTGATATGCAAAATTTAGGTTGATGTAATCGACCGTCGTCGCAGCCCTAAAAACAACAAAGTAAAGTAACTAAAAAGTCCCATTCCAACAAAATCCCCTCTACTCTGTAAACAATAAATGAATACAACATTCTAACTCTGGTTTTCTGTCATTAAAACAGAAGCAAAAGGCTTCACACCTCTATCTGGACATGGGAAGCTTCTTTTTTGTGAACTACATTATAAAATGTTTTTTCTTCTGAATATGAGTAGAGTATTTAGAAACACAGAAAAACATTGAAGAGCTTCGACTTTCAGCTGTCCTTCAGTAGAAAAGCTGCTGTTTGACACAGAAAATAATGAAGGGAAAATAAATAGTGTCTGCTACAGACCACTGCCATAAACAAGGCAAGTCAATCACACACAGCAAAACCATCCGTCTACAAGTTTGATACTTTTTCATTTTTCATTCCTTTTTTGTTTTGTTTATGCAACCGTAAGATTAGGTAAATGCTTTTAGACCGCTTGTGTAGCTCTGTAAGAAATACAAGCTGTACATCACTGCAAATAACACAATGATATCAAATTTCTGAGTTTAATTAGTTAATTATTACTGATATTTCAGTTGTGTTTTGCTTTACTTTGAGCTACAACAGTTGGGTTTAACCCAGGGGGTGGTGAAACTTATTTGATGCATTTCCTCCTTTCTCTGCAGTTTTCTTTCATGTTTTACAGGCTGTTGAGCAGTCCTCCACAATGACATGACTTCATGACTTGATCTGTTCGTTTCAAGGGCCTAACGCTGCCGCTGTCATACTCTCCCACTCCATCGCGTCACAAAGCAGCACAAGTGGTAATACGCAGGTGTGTAACTTTGATTTGTTTCTGTCCCCGAGTGAAATGTGCACTGAAATGCCGTTATTACTCAGGGACAAATGACAGATGATACTGCTGGATCTTTACAATCAGGTAATTGCGGCATCCCTGATGTTAAGTCAGCTGATTCCTCCGATTGGCAGGTAGGACATGTGACCGCTAAGGAGCACGTCCCATGAAACACCTGGGAACAATGATGAGCATCAGCACACCTTAAAACATCCTGGGGAGAGTGACGGGGGGTGGGCAGTAGGGGTGAAAATCACAAGTTTGATCACAATACAATATAATAACAATTTTAATGGATAGCAATTTGATGTTTGCAGATATCTCAAATCAAGTCACGAGCGGATTTCGATTCGATGCGATTTAAGATCCAACGATTGGCATGAAATGATATCGCAGGTAATTGAACACAGTCATTTACGTTCATATCAAAATCCCAAAAAGCAAATAGAATATCATTTTTTGGGTGTAAACCCAGAATAAAATGCGGTACCAACACATTTAACCAAATCCTCTATGAGGTTCAGATATTCTGTGAACAAAGCAGACAAAGCAACAAGAAATCTCAGGTGATCACATTTTTTTCACAGCTGATCAGATCTGCAGCATTACTTTAAGGGTAAAATAGGCGTCTGCACACAGCTGTCTTCTCACGCTAAATCAGAAAAGACAGCCTGTTCTGCCATCTCTATAATCTGAAAAGCTTTCACTCAGTCAACCCAAACGAACCACCTTTCTCCATCCACACAAAACAACAAACCCAAAACACACAACTGGCCTCATGAAGAACATTTACAGAAAACTAACGCTGCATGTTTGAGGCTCCGCGTTAGAAGACTTATTTCCACCAACATCTGGGGTTTTTATGGCCGATTCCGCGTCCTGTCCATGCCGGAACCTTTGGGACTTTATTAACACAAAAGGGTCCGGGAGATATTTTCCTTAGAAAAAACATGAACCGACTGTTTCAAAAGGTCACGCTGAGCGAGAGGGAGCTTACCGAGCTGACAGGTAGATTACAGCCTTACAAGAACTGTCCTGGTGCTTCACAAGATGCTTACAACAATGAAACAGCAAATAAAGCTGGAAATTTCACTCATAACGCACAGAAAACTACATCAGCCAAGTGCTAAACAACTATCACATAGAGCAAATCCCTTTCCAGTTCTTCATTAGATGGGCAGGCAGGTTTGCTGCTGAGGTAAACCGTGGAAAGCAAACTGAAACGTTTCAGTAGGTGTGCCTGAACTTTTGACTTGCACTGTACATATTGGAGGGGCTTTCATTCGATTGCATAATTCACAACACACCTATTGTTCCTACATAGTCTGTACTCCAAGAGCTTCATTAAACTGAAAGGGACTCTTGTTTTCCAGAAGTGGGGCTTCAGGAAGGTTTTTTTTAGCAAGTTAGTGTCCCACCTGCAGGAGATGGCAGTCGCAGGAATCTGAGTTTGGAGGATGAGGGATGAATTCTGATTCACTTGGACATGAATGATGCATAGGAGCAGAAAGGTAAAGTGTTTACTGCATGTTCACAGCATGGGGGAAGGGGGGGTGGGGGGGCGGAGAAAAGAACCGCCAGCGTGACGGCCCTCTGTGCTGAAATAGGGATGGTACCATCCTGTATGTAGTAGTCAGGCTTAATAAACAGGATCATCCACCCTAAACTCAGCTCAGTTGCATCATGTATTCATGGAACAGGTAACCTGACCATTATAGCATTACACTGCAAGACATGTGGTCAGGACTCCATAACTTAAACATGTGACAGCTACACTCAGCTACAAAGTCACATCTCATAAATGACCGAAATGCTGAGATAAATAGAAACATTTCAGGGCATAGAGAAGCTGAACTGTTTGAATGTCCTGATGAACACCGTTTTATTCAATATTCTCCAAGTTCAGATCTCAGATAACGTGTTGATGTTAAAATAACCTACAAAGAATGTTGGATCCCTTTTAATCCATACTAGACTGGAGGTAGGTTCAGCTCGTTTAGCTGTGTGTTCCTGCAAAGGACATAAAGTTCTGGCCGTAACATCAGAGCAGGAGAAAAATACTCAAACTGCTCTACACTGGACCACGAGTGTTTCCATCTTCACTTCCTTGGGCAATTTTTAAAAAGCTGATAATTTTGTCTCATTTTTAGGTGTTTTCCAGCACGCTCTCTGTGTGCTCACCTGTGTGTGCACATGCATGGCTATGTGTGTGACATGAGGGCAGAACTCTGTCGTGGACACAGAGCAGCTGTGACATGCTGTCTGTAAATCAGACAAATAACATCAGACTGTTCACTTTTAATAAAAGTACAGAATACATCCGTTCTACATGAAAGGGAACCTGAAATTACTGTTTGTGATCTGACACAGCGTAAAATTTTATACATTTTAATCGAAGCGCTACACAACTTTTTAGGTTTGAATCCATCAAAATCCTCCGAACATAAAGCGCTCCACCTCCCTGCAGGTATCTACACATTCACGGACATATTTATTCTACTGAAATAAAATCAGTCTAATCAGATTCCAGCTGACATGCCCACATGGACGCTCGTTACAGTGATCTGATCAGTCATGAGGCGATGGACACTTTGAAGACGATTGTAGCGCTTTTGACATGCGCAATGTTGACTAATTCAGAAAAAGATGAACTATGAGGGAGATTTCATCAATAATCCCTAACCTTTTCGGTTTCCAACAAAACCTATCCTGCACAGTCCAGCTTTGTTGCAGCGTCTTTAAGTCTTTCCTGGAACTCTCATGTCACATAAACCCTTACATGATCTGAATGAATGTGTACACGGTTATTGTTTTCCTGTTGATCAGATTGTGAAAAGCTTCAAACCACCTCTCGTTGAGACAGAAAGTTTATTCATATCAACGCTGATCAGATAAGCGGAGGTGTTTACATGAAAAGTGTTCCATGTAAACACAGCTATTGACTCTAATAATAAAAAAGGCTAATATAGTCCATGTGAAAAAGACACATTTATTTCCTAGTCTGTTTTTTTTGTGTGCAACATTTTGTTTACTGATTGTAGTGAAATGATATGAATGTAAATGCAACATCGGATCTTGAGTTTTTTGTAGCAGAATACACTCAAACACTTGAGCTTGTATTTTCCTGCAACAGGTGTCTCTTTGAAGACAATCTCTGCACCAGGCATCAGTGTCATTGTGTTTCATCAACTTACATTATTATGAAGAAATGCATAAAAAAGTGGCTTTGAATTGTTTACGTTTTAAAAACAGAAATTAATAGTGACAACTCAGCTACACTGGGCCTGTAAAAAACAAAAACAATTACTATTAATCATCTGCAGGGTCAAGTTGAGCCTCA
Source organism: Craterocephalus amniculus (assembly GCA_036024015.1). Taxonomy (NCBI): domain Eukaryota; kingdom Metazoa; phylum Chordata; class Actinopteri; order Atheriniformes; family Atherinidae; genus Craterocephalus; species Craterocephalus amniculus. Next base: position 9,029 of record JAVQJG010045811.1, read on the forward strand.
AGGAACCAGAAAATGTTAAATGTCACAAGTCCTTTAAGAGGAGTCTACAATGTTAGTGTCCTGCATCTGTGTGAGATAACACAGCAGATTATCCTCTTCTTTACTTTATGTAATAAAGTTAAACGAAATCATCTATAACAGACCGAGACATACACTGCGGCCTAAGCTGGATCACGAACAGAAAAATGAAAGTGCAATTTCCAAATATGTCACACAGTTCTGATCCAACAATGCATGAACGAGACACATCCCGAAGACATGCAGCTGTATCCCAGCTAAGCTGTGGGAGGGAAGACACACCTTTACAAGGTGAACAGGACAAAGCTGTGTTCAACGAATGGGCAACTATACCACCCCATGATCAAACAGTGGGACACCCTGGAAGCCAACTGGGTAACCTTGACAACCAGAACCAGCATCTTTTCGGCCTGTCACTGAACAAAAGCACTGTACACACCATCTAGAAACCCAAGGTTTTAATCCAAATACATACAGAGGATTTATCAAAATAATCAACAGACGTGATGGTTGCAACTTGAAAACGATGGAAAAACTATTTGAACTTATGATCTCACACTTATTTCTTATACACACACACACACACACATTAAAATTGCCGTGGAATATCTTGACCATGGAGTGTGGCATTCATCTGGACACATAAATACTAACATACACGTTATCTTTTGGCATCCCTTATGTATTACCCTGGGTGTTACACCTGGCCAGGTAAAAGTGACACGCATAAAGGGATAACGCTAAATGATACACTGCACTTGCGTGAGTCATTATATCTCAGCATACACACCTGGCTCCTACAGCTACCAATAGGCTAAGAGGCTAACAACCTAGCTTTTATGAAACCTCTTTGAGGTTTTGGCTGTAATGAATGCTAGCAGACGCAGGGGCTAGCGCACAGCTAGCTTCATGTTGCAAGCCACGGGATTGCCACAAGTTGGGAGAGCTCGCTGGGATGAAAGAAGAAGTTCCCGGTGAGCAAAAAGGCGACTCGGGACAAAAGGCACAAAACACACACACACACACACACACAGCGAAAGAGAAAAAGGAGACACTGTGTCCGATTTCATGTTAGCACCCGTAGCTGCGGCGCTAGCATTCTCCGCTAGCTCTGTAATGTCACTGCATCGCTGTTGTAAATACATTATAACAGCCCTCTCCTTACACGTGTGGACAGCCTCTAAAACTCCTTCTCGGGGACATCTCTCCACAGAAAAACCCTCCCCGGCGGACGGCTCACCTGCTCCGGACTCTGGTCGCACACTCTCACCGGTGAGACATCACCCGGGAAGCCCGAAAAACCCTGGCGCTTTTTATTTCCAAGGACACAAAATCGCCATGACAGTTTAGAAAAATGCATAAAAAATTAGCAGGCAGGGGAGGGAGGGGAGAGAGGAGAGAGAGAGAGAGATGGGGAGGTGAAGGGAGGGGAGGGTAAGGGGAGGGGGGGATGAGAGAAGGAGGAGGAGTGGGGAGGAGGAGGAGGGAGAAAAGAGGAGTGGAGCTGGGCGCAATATCTATTTAATCCACATAAAGCTACCAGCACCGGAGTTCATTCAGTCAGGATGCCGGAGTTCCGCTCTGTTTGTCTCCCTGGTTAAGTCTAGACACCACGCGCTCGGGCACGCGCATCCGCGTTCACAAACCGGCCGCATCCAAAACTTAAAGGACACTTCTTCTTACCTAAAATGGCCTCTGCAGCAGCCAAAACACAAACAGCTTTTTATTTGCTGGAAGTTTAGCACCAGCTGCGGCAATGTGGCCGCTGCAGCCAGCCTAACCTTACCATTTAGGTCCAGTAGCGGCGCAGCGTTACACATTTTCCCATTGGCTGCAGCCTTGCGCAGCTGGCTCCGTGCATATTTCCATTGGCCCTGCAGCTGTCAAGCAAGCAAAACGAGCGAGGCTCTGGCGGGTTTGTCTGAGAGCTATCGCGGCAGCCCCAGGCAACACCATTGTGTATTGTGTGTGTGTGTGTGTTTTTTTTTTTTGTTTTTTTTTTTCAGCCTTCCCAGTGATTCGCGTTGATGTAAGCTTTCCTCGCGCCGTCCTTACCGCACACTTGCAGGGAGATCCTTCAAGCACCGGAGGAAGCTTCCCACCGCACCGACCGGCTGGCTCCGTCTGCTGTCATTGAAGGGAGGAAGAAGAAAAAAACAAGAGGGGAGCTTTCAGCCCCCCCCAATGCAACAAAACCAAGGGGTTTACATTTCTCTTCTGCTGGCTGTATCCACCAATCATGTCGCTTTTTACTCCTCCATCATTACCGGGTTTGAAGGGCGGAAGAGAAGAAATAAGGCATTCCACGTCTTTTGCAGATCAGGTTCTGTTTCCCGGATGTTCAGCTTGTTTGCTGGACTTTAACTGCTGTCTGTGGGCTGTGCCTGTGGCCTTCCTCTGATGTGAATGCACCCCGCCATGTGGCTTATAAGTGTGTCTGTGGGAAGACTTGTCATGCTTTTTTTCCACTCAGCTACACCCACCTGTCACCGTCTTCTGCTATTTTTATTCTAATTTCCTGCTTTTTAATCCCTCTCCTCTTCAAAAAGAACATGAATAAAACATCAGCCACATCTGTTGTGGTTGGGAAACTTCTCTAATTCCTTATGTGTATCAGAACTTTTGTCTAAAAACTGATTAACTTTCAAGGTGGCCAAGGTGACCTGGAGGCATTCATCTGGACATTTATGATGACTGGCCAATAATTACCAGTCTATGACTACCAATAAATATAAAGTGATATTTGAAACATGTAACTGGAAAAAAGTTGTGGAGTGTGGTTTCTGAGCCCGGTACGCAGGAATACAACAACATAGGGCATGTGGGTAATAAATGTCAGTGTGGTATCAAAACAAGTCAAACCAGAGAGTTTTAGGTCAGTAATTTATAAGGTGTTCCTTCACAGCAGGATTACCTCGTCAGCTTTGTCTTTCTGCTTCTTTCTTTCTTTATTCTGTTATTTCTTCTGCATTGATTTGTGTTTTGTTTATGTCTGTAATTTTGGTTTTATTGTTGCATGTTTCTTGGACTACAGGTGGGCATTTTGTGAACAATTCTGCCTGATACTACACTGTCGATGCGAAATGGTCTGTTCAAAGTGAGGATCTGCTAGACGTGTTATTAAAAGAAATACTTGTTGATTCTTCCTCAAAAGTAGTTCCAGTTCTCAGAGCAGTTCAACATTTTTGTTCAAATGCAATCCTACTGAAGTAACCACCACATTTTTTATTGAGTACATCAAGTCATTATTTGCAAGAGGATGAGTAAAAAAGAATAGAGAAAAGAGAATTCTACACACTTATACCAGAGCCAGATTTTATTTGAGACTCACAGTAGAGGGAGGATCATGGTTGGGTTTTGCTTCATCATCATGGGACAATGATGCTGCACAGTAACCAGAGCAACAATTGTTTTTTTTTGTTGTTTGCTTTTTTTTTAAGTATCATGGTACGCAGAGTGATTCACCTAAAAGTAGACAAGGACTGTACAGGGTCAAAATAATTGAATTTGAAGTAAAAGACAAGATAGGTTTTTCAAGGTTGAATAATTGAGGAACATGAAAGAACTTCAGTCTAGTACTGAAGTAGGCAGATGTCCGAGTTTTCTCTGTGATAGTGGGAAAATTTTTTTTTACAGTGATTATGAGTGAACCATAGAGGCCCGGAAGAAGACGAGCGAATCTTCACCTCATGTTACCACTCCAGTGGACACAACAATCTGCTGAGGATCTGATCAGACCAGGGCTGATTTACTGTGAGGTTAATGAGTAAATGATGAAGAGCTGTGCCAGCTGAGACCAACAGAGACGTGCCTGGATCCGCCATCAATGACGGTGTTCATGGTCTGAAGCTCAGAAAATAAATAAAAACAAGACATTCAGCAGCAGAATAAGTGGGAAAAGAAGATCTTTATTTTCGAGTAGCCAAGCCATCATCCAAACCCTGACCCAGTTGAGCTGCTGTGGGTTTATTTAACCAGAGCCATGAAAGTTCCTTGTCATTATTCTGCAAGTCTGATAAGCAGCTATTCAGAAAACATCTGATGAGAGTTGTTACTGCTGAACCTAAATCCTAGATTTTTTTTTTATCATTTAAGAGCAGATAAAAAGTTATTGACCATAAGGCAGACATGTATACCTTACGCTCAATTTTCACTAGAAATTAAATGACCTTGTTAGATTTCTCCTCCCTAAACTTAATGTTTTTAGGAAAGTAGAGGCAACCTGACACCCTCCTGCCAAATCATTCAACAATTTGGATTCTCAGAATTAAGATTATTTCAGCTCAGATCAGTTCATTTTATTCATAGCACCATTTACCACAAAAGTAATCTCACAGCACTTTTACAGGCGCAGTCCAACTTAATTCACTGTTGTTGATTTATTATCAAATTGTAACATATTCGTTGAGTTTATAACTTGTTCATATAAACCAAGTCATAAGAATAACAATTGCCTAGCTAAGGAAACCAGCAGATTGCACTGAACCTTCTCTTTCATTGAGTCCGAGCTGCAAGACATGATGCTGGAGAAGAAAAACTCATAAACAGGAAGCAAAACCTCCAGCAGAACCAGGTAAGGCCACCAGCCTTTACTGGTTAGTGCAGACAGGGGTCAACAAGCACTCTCAGCAGTGGATGCCTTCTGGGAAAGAAAAGGATAAACAAATTAATGTCAACAATAATGTCATATTTATACATGGAGGGAAAAAGAGAAAAATGAAGGGGAAGTTGTTAGTGCATCATGGAACACCCCCCAGCAATCTAAGCCTATTGCACCATAACTAAAGGAATGTCTAAGGGTCACCAAGCCGGCCTGATGGGCAATCTTTAACAACAGGATAGCCTGATACCTGATTTTAAAAGTGGAGAGTTTGCTTTCCAAACTGCCAGGGGGTATTCAGAGACTCCCCGGGCGTTGGAATTGGCATTATTCCTAGTACAGGGGGCTGTTGAGGTGTTTTTTGGGTGGCGCTGGCAATCCATTGTTCAAACTTGATGATGGAAACTTAAATTGAACAATCAGTGTCAGGAGAAATAAGGGCTTGTTCACAAATTCACCTTAGAAACACTGATGAAGGATGTGAACCCAATGGTAGTACATCGTGGAAAGATGTCTTGTTTGAGGCTAAAATATCTTTTCATCTTCATGTAAATAACCTGGACCTTCCCAAGTCATTTCCAACAAACAGAGTCAGGAAAGTTGACCTTAGCGGGGGGTTTTTCCAGCTGCAATTAGCACAGTTACAATCTGCACAGGAGGAGGTGGGACACAGTAAATTGTAAACAATGGACAATGGCGGGATGGGGCACTGTCATATGACCCATTAATCAAGGAACTAAAGGCCTATGAAGTTTTAGTTGAGACAGGCAGCAATGCTTTGGTTTTAATGACTCAGTATCTACACCTCTATGGCATTTTCCTTAAACCACCTTGTTTCTGTGAATGTTAAAACAAGTTAAAGAAACAGTTAAAACATATATTCTTGTATCTGAATGGGTAAATGACAAGATATCTCATTTTAATCTTCCAAAAACCAAATTGCTATTGCTAGGTTCTAAATATAACTTTTAAGTCAGATCATGACTCCCTAAATGATATTGAACAGGTTGAGGAGGTCAAACTGATTGGCGTTACTATTGATGAAACTCTCTCACAGAGATCTCATATTGGAAACAGTCCTGAAGATGAGTAGGGCCAATTTCCATTGTCAGAGGAAGTGCTATTCTCTTTTAGAAAATTAGCTTTAGTAATCCAGTCTCTAGTCCTCATACATCTGGACTATAGTCCGACAGTCTGGTCTTGCGCATGACATAAAGAAAAGAAAAAACACCAATTTACTCAAAACAGAGCCACACGCCTTGCACCTCAGCGCTCCATGAAGGAGAATGTGTCAGACATGCTGCAGCACACAAGACTATAAATGATCTAAGATAGGCTGGTATACAGTCTATTTCATTTTTTAAAGAATATCCATTTTCTACCTCTTATCTGGGGTCGGCTTCCAGAGGCAGAAGCCTGAGCAGGGATGTCCAGACTTCCCTCTCCCTGATCACATCAGCCGGCTCATCCGGGGGGATCTCGAGTCACTCCAGGCCAGCCAAGAGATTTAATCCCAAAAGAGTGTGCTATGGAGAGAAATAAGCATCATATCATTCGTGTGTGTGTAATACATGAGTTGTAAACTGTGTAAACTAATTTGTGTGTAACTTTGGGTAGTTGTATGTGTAATACATGATTTGTAAACCGTGCAAACCATTTTGTGTGTAAATTTAGGTACTTGCAAATGCATATTCAAGTGTACCCCCAAATACTTACAAATTATACACACAAAATAAATTTACACATGCACAAATTACAAAAAAGCACACAGATTAATATTTTACACACACGAACAGACGTGGGTAAGTGACGTCATGTGGTGAGTACCTGGTTTGTGTGAGACGACAGATTGTGGCAAGGCGCAAACAAACAAATTCATTAATTCAATTCCACATATTCGCCAATTCATTAACCCTGTGAAACCATTTTTTTTCCCTAAAGAAGGATAATAGGAGTTAGAAACATCCACTCTGGAGCACAGCGGGGAGGATTTGGCCAGCTTGACCAATTACATAGATCAGTGTTACGAAGAGTTGG
>JAVQJG010045833.1:0-32453 GCA_036024015.1 Craterocephalus amniculus
GAGCAAAAAGGTAGACAACTAAGCGAGGGAAAAGTGCACGACGACGTTGTCACTCTTTGATCTGTCTCGCCTGTGAAATATGCTCCTTGTCCCCACCATATGCCCTTCATCATCACCCAATATCCCTCCACTTACACGCACACATTTGCCCTCAAGCACGGCGAGACCCTGAGCACGCGACCCAGAGCCTGTCTTTCATTTTGCTTTTCCAAAAGCAAACGAGAAGCAAAGGGGCCAAGAGAGACAGGGAGAGAAATTACGAGTCGTGCTCCCTACATTCCTTTCAATTTAATGGCCGCTTTAGTATGTCCTGTTTTGACAAGGAATGAATTTGGGCCCCAATGCACTCTATGATTTCCTACCAGGGGAGGACTTAAAGCTCCGTGGTTGAGCATATAAGAGGTTTACTTCCAAAAATTTTAGGGTGTCAGTTTTGAGGTTGAAGCAGACCTGAAACTTATCTGTCAACATTAGCTTTACTGAAACGTGAGTTTCCAAACTATAAAATTATCATTTTGTCTTATCGTCTACAGCATCTCTGAGATTAAGTTTAGTTTGAGGTTGTTTGACTCCTAAAAGGTGGAAATACAGCGTATCCATGTTTATTCCCGTGGTGCACAATAGGTTCCATCTGGTGTTTTTCATTTTTCCTTGTCTGACCCTGAGCAAATGTTATTGCCAGCTCAGGATAAAGCCCTGTTTGTGTTCTCATCCCCATTTTATTCATCTTGAGTGCCTTTAAGTGATTCTGTATCATAAAAGAATCTGCACATCATACGTTATTTACCAATACATGTTAAGTCGCTTATGGATTAAGTAGGTAAATTCTTGGATTAGTGGCAATAGCAATGGATTAAAATGACTTTTTATAAAGTGAAAAAGTTGCATGCTGTCGTAAAGCAGTCCCGGCTGTTCCTCGCCTGCTCTGTGGCATCTCAACAAGTGTCTGGTTCACTCTTACAACTCTAATCGCATCACCCGTTTCAAACAAGCTTACAATCATTTTACCATAGTGACCAAATGTATCGCTGAAATATTTCCTTTTCCTTTACGGCATCTTTGTAAAAAATGTGTTTATCCAGATTCATTTCCTTCAGATTGATCTCATTTTCAACCATTTCGCTGAAGTTTTCATTACATGGATAAACAATGTGTTTGAGCGTGAAGCTGCTTAGCAAAACACCACCCAGACAAGATTTCTTCCTATCTTTCATTCCATCTACCTTCTTTACAGACCACTGGCTGCACTTATGTTGGGAGGAAGACAAACAGTTTGACCATTGACCTCAGGCTATGACTTAAAGGTGAATGACTTTGAAGTTGACCAGCAATCCAGCCAGCGATGGAGACGTTCCTTAACAAGAATGGACACAGGAAACTAGAGTGATAAAACCCCTCCCTTCTTTCATAGATTGACTCAGATGAGAGAGTAACCTCCTTTGGGCATATAACATCATGAAAATGAGAAATGTTACAGCTGACTGAGCATCTAGGAGCTTATGGCTTGTGTTGTAAAATATTGACTCGCGTTCGGAATATTCCTGAAAGAAATGGAAACTGCTTTGGAGATGATAAAAATGATAAAATGTAAGTGTGATTAAAAATGTATTCTTTGTGTATCATCGACCTAACCAGTCTGTGAGGTGACATGGTATGTGATGCAAAAGCATGAGATTCCTTTTGATAGAGCATGACATTATTTTCGTCCATCTTATAAATAACATCATGGCCCACTTATTTGATCTTATGATCTTATTTATAAGATCATATAAAAAGTTAATGAACTGTATAATTAAGGGGGTTGGCAACATTTTGATCTACAGGTTACCACCATGGATGGAGAAATCAGTCATCAAGTCAGATCCATCCCATCATGAGTGTTTCTTTCTTTTTTTTTTAAAAAAAAAACAAATTAATTGTCCATATTCAAATATAAAAATGTTAAATAAGATGTAAGTAGGCTACATCTTTTGAAATCTCTCTGATGCGACACAAGATCAGGAACACACCAACCCTGCATGTTTAAATCTCTGACAGGTGATTCATATTTATCTCAAAAGAAAACTGCAAAATCTGAAAAGTACAGTTATTTGTTTTTGCACTGTTTTTTTTCTTTTCTTTTTTTTTGAACAATTGTGGTTGAGAGTGCATTTGTATTAAAATGTGAGAGGGGATGGAAAAGCAAGGTAAAGCTGTGTGTTTGTGCTCTGGCTAAGATGATAATGGTGCCCTTCAGGATTTTTCCGACTCCTGAAAAGTGAGACTCGTGATTGAGTCTCAGAAGCTCTAGAAGTGGAGCACGAGATAAGAGATCTGACAAAGATAACATCAAAATCAAATTCATGGTTTCCTTGTAGTGGTTTCCCCTCGTTGTAGCTTTTGTGTTTGATTTAGAGGGTGTTGCTGCCAAGCACACCAGTCCTCCCTTTGTTTCTGTGCTGCTGGTGGAGGATGCCAGTGAAAGCCAAGACATTCCTGTATTTGGGTGGTTGGAATGCTCCATTTCTATTCACTTTTTACTCTCTGCTTCTTTATTTATCTCTCAATCTCAGTCAGAGCATTGACCCGTTTTGGTTTCAGCTATCTGCTGAAGCACAAACTACGAGAATTTTTTGTTTGTGTGTCCATGCAGCAGCGTGAAGGCCTTGGGATATGACTCCTGGTGCAATATAAGACAGCCTTTATCATAATGACTGGTCATTACCTACCATGCTCTCATATAAAGATATATTTATACACCCATGGACATAACCTCATCCCTCATCTACATAACAATTATGGCTCGTTTTATAGGCCCCTTTGGAGCCGTAGAGGAAGCTCAAAATGCACTCAGTTGCAAAAATGGCCCGGGTGACAGGCAGGTTGGGAAATTAACAACAGCCACAACTCATACTCGGACTCTGTTCATGTTGTGGCCTCTGTGTTTGTCTACCAATCTCTTCGGTATAAAAGAACAGCATCACTTATTCTTTTCTGTGCAGCTAGCTGGCAAAGAAATGCAACTGATAAGCCGCAGCGCTTTCCTCAACAGATGAACAGTCACACATGATTGCCACAAATGCTCCAGAGAAGTTGCTGCTATGTTAATAAATGATCTCATTTGCTGATTTTCCACACAACCTACTTGGTAGCTGCGTGAATACTCTCCCCTAAAAAGTCCAGGACAAAAGCATCTGGGTTTTCGCATGCTGGAAAATTTCCGGGCTGCAGTGCGTGCCTCTCTTTTGTCTACATTACATTTCAGTGAATTGCTTTTGCATTCAGCTTGATATCGCAGAAAAGATCAATATGCTTTAAGTTTGTTGTGTTATTGACACCACTTCAGTTTCCCTTCATGAATTTGGCAAATAAATCGAGAAACAGGACTATTTTTACAGACTTCAATTTGCAACCGCAGCAGGAGGGAAGAGAAAATATATGATCACATGACTGCCAACATTTACCCTCATTCATCGCTGAACTTTAAACTCTGCACCTTATCTCAGTCGTCATGGGGTCGGAGTTTATATGCAACAGTCTATTAAATGTGTACACTGCACTATGTGCCCCTGTGCACTGGAAGTATCCCTGGTGCAAGTTTGGTTTACATGATGATAACGAAGCATAATTACAGTTAATCATCAACTAATACAAGCACATAATAGCTTATCAGAAGCTAAATGCATCAGCAGCAATCATAAATGGGCCCCATGCTTTTGGATTATGCTGAGGTGCCTTTAGGCGTGTTTTTTATTTCACATGAGTTTTTTTTTTGTGTGTGTGTGTGTGCACATTTATGGTAAACAGATGGTTAATGTCCAGATAAGAAATACGCATTTGGTGCTGACATTGCTGATTTATTTTTCTGACAAGAGATAAAAGATCTACTACCCCTTTTTTTGTTACTTAACCAAAGATCTGTCTGAGTGAACCAATTTAAAACTTTTTTAAACATCTTAATAAGAAAAATTATTTGTTTATTTGTGAGAAAAAGAACTCGGTTCAGTGGTTTTCCTTTTTTAACGGTGGCTCTCTAGATGACATTTGGCTTGTGGTTTAGCCAGACACTGACTTGTTGTTTTCAGTTAGAGTCTGTCGCTTCCTCATCTGTATCTCCCGTGCACCTAGACACACATACATGCACTTACACACACGCGCGCGCACACACACGCTAGTCCTCCACCAATAAAGGCGTGGGTGCAGGCTTGCCCTTGTTTGATGTGATCGATGCCAAAAGTCATTTGATGTCCCTTTTGCAAGTGTTGCGCGGTTTAAATGTTTGACTCCAACTTCAAAACCAGATAAAAGAAACGCTTCAAGAGTGAAAGTGAGTGGGAAGCAATAGCTTTATGAACATACTGGTGAGAAAATACTTGCATCTGGATGTGTGAGACATCAGTGGCCCTCATACCACTGAAATTTTCATAAAACAAAGCCTGCAGGTATGCATCTTTTTCTTTTAGATTTTATCTCAAACCCCCAGTTTAGCTCCCAACTGTTTACTGACAACATGCTTCATGTTCAACTAAAAGGGCAATTCCTAGAAAATCCAAAGCATCCCTGGGTTTGTCTTGCTTAACTACCATAACAATCATTTTAAAAAAACGCCACCAGATTATGTTTTAGAGGAACACACTCCCCCATCTAATCACCTGCCTTTGGTCAGCAACACGTCACTGGAAAAGCCAATAATTCCTCTTTATAACAAAGCAAAACCAGCCCACAGTGACTAATTCTCATCTTCTCTTGCAGCTAAGAGCTGATACTGATCAACAGCAGCCTGGAGCTGAAGCTGTAGATGTTAGGTTTTGAACATCTGCTAATCATTTCTCTGGGTAAACTGAGACAGCCAGGATAAATGTGGGCATTGGTAATGAGCAAGATGCGCTTGCTTGTCGCTGAACTGGACTCCCAACTGTGGTTGTGGCTAGATTGGGCAGCTCCCAGACCTGAATGTGGGTTGTTTTTCCGTAAGTACTCTTCCAAGTTGAGTGGAGCTGACTTTATGGTTCAAAGTGTCAAGCTATCGTTAATACATTATTAAAAGGTTCGGTGAATTATATTTTAAACAGTTATAAGGTAGCTATTTGCTTTGTGAAGGGTAAGGGGAAGCATCTTCATCCGAAGTAAAGAAGGGCGTCAGACTGGCTGCGCTTTAATCTCTGCTTCTACTGCATATCTCTGAGCTTCTTTTTCACATTCACACTTTCTCAATCACATGACATTCAACACAGATACTCTAATATCCTAGCTGTGCTGTCCCTTTTTTACTACTTTGACTAAATCTATATGTGACACAAACTAAACCTCATTATGTATAAGTGTGCAGTGTTACAAAGCCTGTTGTACTGTATCTATGTGTATTCCAGGGAAACTGAAGGTTGGAAATATAAGTTTGAAAATAGCCAGTTTCTTAGTCTTCAAGAATTGCAAATATTATATTTCTAGTTTAAGATGTTACACCAGAGGTAAAATGAGCAACAAATTTGATTTAAGTTCATGGTGTGACATTAACTTCCAGGATTAGCTGGTATTTTTAAGAATCCATTCTAAAATCAAATCAAACTTTTTTTGTAAACTGCTTTTCATGCAATTTCACACTATAAAAACTCATTTTATACATAAAAACCTTCACACATTATATTCTAAAAACTCGAACTTCACTGCAACCTCTCACACAATTACACATGCAGGCATGCACACACAGAAAAGAAACCAACACACTGACTTCCCCCTCTTTTTCTCTCCTTCTCTAAATGTGAAATAAAATCCAAAGTGTCTGTCTCTTAGCTGAATATCATAAAATGGAAATCTGGCTTGACACTGCCCAGGGGAAATGAAACCTGGGGGATCCATCCACACCAGGGGCCAGCCCACCCATGACCACAGTTGGCTTCAGCACCGGAGCCACCCAGATCCAGGCAGTCTGGGGGCCACACCACAGCCGTGAAGCTGCTGCGCGGCACCCCAGCCACCCAGGCACGGGCGATCACCGGGGCAAAAAACCCTCCTCTCTACCAGGACTATGTTTCTAATGGCACTCCTTGCAACACATTTTCAAAGCACAATGAGTTCTTCAAAATAAATTCTGCTATTAGTTTTCAAAAATATACAAAGAATGGTTGGTGATAAAATGAAGAATACGTCCCCATCAGAGATTTACATTAAAAGACATACTAGCATCACTGTGATCAACAACTGGTGCAGTTGTGGTGTTGATTGTATCACTGAAACCACCCAAAACACACTTTTCATCATCATGACCAAAGAACTAACTGTAAATTTCTTCTTCCTTACTCTTGTTGTCAGTTGCAAACTTTCATTAAGCCTATGGGTAAAAACTTTGCAGGGCGCACCTTATTTTTGGACGAAAGCTTCCAAATTGATGGTGATGTAAAACTTGCATGGGCTAACAGAAAAGGATCCTAAACATCTGAAGTAAAGTAATAACTGCAGACATGCTTTGACTCATCTCCAGTGAGAGATTTGCAGGCCACTTTAGTCACCTTTTCTAAAATTCGTTGGGTTGCCTTTTTCATCACAGGGAAATCTGAAGTACCCTGTATCACATTCACAATAGAAATACTTTAAACAATTTAAAAATGTTGCAAAAACAATGCATTTTTTACAGTCTATGATTTACCAGCAATCATGCACACATTCACCATACATTCTGGTCTAAAGGGAACTTTGTTGCCCTTTGCTTCATCTTACACACATATACTCAATTTCTAACCTTCAGTTGAACGATCCCTGCAGCCTTTGAGGAGAGATGTAATCTTTAACGTTTGTCCTTCAAAGGGGTCATGACCTGAACTCACTAAAACATTTCACTATCACACACATAAGAGGGGTTTGTTTGGACCTCGGTCTAACCTGCGAGCGGTGATACTTCCTGTAGCCACACGCCTGTCCTCAGGTCAAACATCACTCACTGCTGAGATGTCATCCGCTCAGAGATCATCCTAACCAGTTTTCATGGTGATGTTTTCTTTGTCGCAAGCTGCCAACTCTGTGATTAACATGTTGTTGAGACGAGGCCCTGACAGATTCATGACACTGTTCCCACCCACAAAATTAGCTTGGCAGCTTAGAGCGCCCTGTTAAATACATCATTTACAAAATATTTCAGTCACCAGCTGCTCATCTGCGTTAGAAGCTCAGCGTTTCTTACATAAGTACAACAAAAAAAGCAGCAGCATTTTTGTAATCTAGCCAGGACTTGTACATGAATGCTCAAGGTAACCAACTGATAAGGTAAATATGAAACATTGACCCAGAAACAGCATTTCAGCTGACATGCACTAATCACATAAACATGATTGGGGCAAAAGTCATTCTCACTCCGTACTGGGAGCTTTAGTGTTTCTCTGCTTTCCATGTACAGGTTAAATACACACAATGTCAAGCTTCGTGCTGCATCCATCAGAGGCCTCAGTCATGATGTACGAATGCCTTGGGTTATTAGCTAAAGAACAAGCGACGCACAAGCATTCAGATGATTTCTGACTCACTTCGATTTCTGTTCTGCTCTTTCTACTCTAATACGCTAAGCTCCAGGGTCAAACATAAGAATACCCCATGTAGGACCTTTTTTGGCATAATTACTTATCTTATTTAGTCCTTATGGGTACCAAAACTAGTCCAAAAGATGCAAAATGTGATCTCTGAGGTTATAGTTTGGGTGAGGGGTATGGATTAGAGCCTGTTTTTACATGTACAAAGTCTGCTCCCAGGCCCTGCAGTCAGTTTTACTTTCCATTGCAGACTGCATAGCACAAAGGCTTTGGTGATAAAACTCCACATCATTTGAACCTATTAACTACGGAGAGACAACAATCAATTTCAGATGAGGTGAGGCAGAGACGTGTAAACCCAAGGTCGAAGCTCTTGACTAGGATGATGTCACTGCCTGCTGCGCACATGATCCCAAATACGGGGGAAAAATGCAAATTTGGTAGCAGCGCTGTGTAAACTAGGCTGAAGTTTTACTACTACCATTGAGACACGATAACCAGGTCGAAGACCAACAAGAGACCAAGACCTGGATACTCACACTGGCTCCACCTTAGAAAGCAGGAAAATAACCGGCTGAAGGTTGGCAGACTGCATTTCCTGGTTCTTTGTCATTTGAGGCACTGTTATTGGCCACATTTTCATGTCCTTTCCCAACAGCTTGTTAACGAGTCTACGTGGGATTTCTGTGGAACTATAGATTGCTGAGATGAGTCTTAGGTAGGAGTTGTTTCCTGTACTTCTTGTAGGACTTGATGGTATCCTGCTGGGAACACAAACCAGATCTGTCCCGATTTGAAGAGGGAGAACCATCTTTCTGAGCTTGGAGGCAGAAGAAGAACTTAACTGGGACTCTATTTTCAAACAAATTGAAACCACTGAATAGGATTTAAAGTACAAGAAACTAAAAGTGAAACCAGTAAAAACAAAACTCAGCTGAGACAGACTGAATGATGACAGCTGACTGAGCAAAGTGTGACGAACAATGAACTGACAGAATGAGGGAAACTGGGCAGACAATTTACTGAGAAACTGATGACAAATAAGGAATGAGTGTGATAATTACGAACCAGTTGTACCGCGGAAGAAAGAAGGAAAGATGACGACATACACCAGGGGATAAACTTTGCAAATAGAACAGGAAAGGATAAAACAAAGGACTCCACCTGAACTCAAAGAGATCCCCAACTGAAAAGTGAGAAACTGAATGAGTAAAACTGAAACTGCCAGAAAAAGGGTACAGTAGGAAAACATTTCAGTTCCCCGAGGTATAATCTGGATTTATGTATCCACTGGGGCTTACAGCGGGACGTCATGGTGGCTTTATGTTCCCAAATATCAGGGACTGAGAGGTACATTTATGTTCTCAAGTAATAAATAGTACATATTCCCATAATTTCTTGTACATTTTAGGGTTCAATTTCAGGAGATAGTCTGCAATCTAAAAAAAAGGGCTAATTTGATTTTTGTACCGTTTGTACTAATATTAAACTGTGAAAACTATTGGAAATGATTAAACAATTCACGGCAGAAAAACAGTGCAACACATCTGCTTCAGGTTGCACTGATTGTGTTGTTTATTGTAGCCTGTGAAATGATGCTCTGTTCCTCTTCAACGGCGGTGCAAAGTTCGTAAATACTGCCAGGAACTGCAACAAGCTGTCGTATATGTTGATACAAGGCATCCCAAACATGCTCAATAGGTGACACGTCCGGTGTGTGTTTGCTGACCATGCAAGAACATCTCAGCTACTCAGCTTCCAAGAATTGTTTTAAAATCCTTGCAATGTGCGACCAAGCATTATTGTGTTGCAACATGAGGTGTTGGTGAAGGATGAATGGCACAGCAATGGGCCTCAGGCTATCCTTAATGTATTTCTGTGCATTACAAAAAGGTCATCAATAAAATGAACCTGTGTTCACTTCACTGTCCCTAACATACTGTATGCTTTCCCATACTATAACCCCACCACCACCATGGGCCAGTTCATTCACAAAGTTGACATCAACAAACATGACAGATGTCACACCATCTGTCATGTAGGGTCAAAACTAGGAGAGAGAACGCATCTCCAAAGTGCCAGACACCATCAAATTGGAGCGTTTGCCCACTTAAGTTGGGGAAAGAGACAAACTGCAGTCAGATCAAGACTCCGATAAGGACGATGAGACGGTTTAGGACAGTTTGTGTATAAACTCTTTGGTTATGCAAATGATTGTTGCAGCAATTGTCTAGGTAGCTGATCTCAGAAGATCCGGGCTGGTGTGGTTCCATGACCAGTCTGCGGTCCTGAGGTCTGTTGGATGCATTAGCAAAACGGTTGTGAAATGAACAACTGGGTGGAGATTCCTGCAGTCAGCAAGCCATCTGCACACTCACACAAAGCTTACAACATCTTCGGCATCGTGCCATAACACATTTTCAAGTGGCCTTTCATTGTTGGCAGCCTAAGGCACACCTGTGTAATAATCATGCTGTCTAATCAGTATCTTGATTTGCCACACCTGTGAGGTGGATGGATCATCTTGGCAAAGGAAAAGTGCTCACCAACAGATTTAGACAGATTTGTGAGCATTATTTCAGAGAAATAGACCTTTTTTGTATGTAGAAAAAGTCAAAAATAAGAGTTTCATTCAATTTTTTTGTTGAGGATCTGGATCCACACCAGAAATGAATCACCTCTCCTTATCCAACCTTTCTTCCAAGTTTCAATATAACAACCAGAATAAATTTCACATAATCATGTTCACAATAATGTTTGTTTGTTCTGGCTATGCTTGACCAGTCCATAAAAGTTACTGAAATTATGCACAATAGTTTTTGTATTTTTAGCATACTGATAAACACCATATGATCACATGTAGCTCTGTCTAGACTCTCACCATGACGGACGAGTCAGGTGACTTATTGTACTGAATGAGCCTATTGTGGTAATTCTATGGAGGAAAACAATGCTTTCGGTCAAGGCTAAGTGGATGTTGAGTCTCTCTTGCGTATGCTAAACATGTGCTAAACACACAAACATATAAGTTGTCTTTCTTACACATGACATATTAGATGGCATATTTACAACTTAACTCTTTTTTTACCTCTCGTGATTTCTTATTTATTAGAAATTTTCAGTAACCATCAACATCGCACTACAATGTAAAAAACTTCTCATGTAGCATGAAATCAAATCATGGTTCCAATTATCACTGACAGGCCTTTATTTTCTAAAACCACCTCGGTTTTGTTTGGCTACCCTATATGTACTGCATGCAAGGGATGTTTATTGTAGCAAAAAATTAAACAAGACTGGAAACGTGAAGCATGCAAATATAAGTCGTCGTGTTGTGATAAAAATTTATGTTAAACCCGTCCCGTCTGCGCAGAAAAACTGAGGCTTTATTTTTGTAAACACATTAGTTTGTTTCTGTTCTCTTTAAGAACGATTATTTGTGTGCATTAATAGAGAACGCAGCAGGCCTGCATAGTCTTGGTGACCCCTGCTGCAAGTCTAACCAAACACTTCAGTACTAAAGCAGCAGGACAGCCAGGATCCGAGGTCACACAGCCAGCCTGCGTGAGTCACACAGCCCAGAGCAAAACCAAAATGTGTAAAGTCTCCACATTGGCAGATTAGTTTGTTTACATCCTGCGCTAGACGTGATTTGGCATGGCTCGGGCAGAACACAGCCAAACAGCCCTTGACTCAATTTATCTCCTTTTCTTTCTCTTTCGATCTCTCACCTATTTCAACCCCAACTCTCCCATTTCAACGCTGCCAAGAACACTTGATCATGAGGTAAAGGAAAGCAGGAGAAAGTAAAGCAGCTCTGGCCTCGTAAAAAAATCAAATTAAGTAAAAAACTGGACAAATGTATAAGACGTAACAGATGGGGAAGTTGTATTTCTGGATTGAAACAAGACATTTGTAAAGAATCCCCCCCTCCCTCCATAGCAAAATTTGCCAAGTTATGAGCTCATACTTTGTAGGCCCTCTGCTGATTGTCTCTTAATAGCATGAGCTTTAAGATGTCAGACTTTTATTACCCATTTCTCCCCTTGTTATCTGAAGCAATTATTACAGGCTTGTTAAATTAGTGCTGCAAAAAAGGAAATGTTTTCTTCTCTCGAAGCAAATTTAGGACCACTCATAATAGTGACCTGATGTGTAAATGGACTTGAGCATACTGAGAAGCACAGGTGTTGAAATTTAATAAGGGGAAGGCTTTAGGTTACCTGTTCATCATGGGATCAACCTGCTCTACAACAGTCTATTCTATTTTTGTATTTTGGCTTCACATTGTTCGTTGAGAGCCGTGTTAAACTGTCTGGCTGGTTGTGCTTCTTACTGTCTGTGTTGTGAAACTGGTGTCACTACACAGATTTGTCACTTTCTGGATCTGTTGTTCTGTGGTTGTTAAATCACAGGAATGGTTTCGTTCAAAAAGACGCTACGATAGGAGCTTTGTCTCCATGTCAGTGTGCTCCTCTGTAATCATGTACAGAAGAAACATGTCCTTAGATGATTACAGTCAGAGTTCTTGCTGTGACTTGGCTGTAATAAGACAAACAGCACATTTGTCAGCACAGAATTCCATTTACTGGACTTTTAGGAGAAGAAAGTTGTCCCATTCTTGAACCGGGCCTTGGTTACCTGATTTTTTTGTTTCATGTTACACCAAAGGTTTATTTTTATAAAGGTTTGGACTACAGGCAGGTAACTTCAACACCTGGACTCTTCTCCCCAGGGAAACCATGGCGTTGTGATGGCTGTAGTATGTGGTTTAGCATTGTCTTGCTGAAAGGGCAAGGCATTAAAAGAGATGTTATCTGCATGATAGAAGATGTTCTTTAACATATTCATGTACATTTCAGCATTGATGGTGCCTTCAGACACCATGCCAGGCTGTCCATGCCATCGGCACCTAAGCAATTCCATAGTATCAGAGGTAGCAGGCTTTCAAAATTGTAAGTTGGATGGTCTCTTTTCTTCCCATGGTTTCCAAATGAATTTCACATTTTGATTAATATGGCCACAGAATAGTTTTCCACTTTGCTTCAGGCCATTTTAAATTAGCCTTAGCCCAGAGAAAATGCTGATTTTCTGGACCATGTTCACATCTGGCTTCGTCTTTACTTGATTGAGCTTTTATCTGCATTTTGACAGTAGATTGCATGGTGAACTATGCTCACAGAGTGATATCTGGAAGTATTCCTTAACCAATGCAGTGTTTTCCAGTGGAGAATCATGTCTGTTTTTAATGAAGAGCTACACGAGAGCCCCAACATCTTGAGGAGCTTTTCTGAACCTGCAACTCAATTTGTAGGTGCAGTTTGTTGAACTTCTAACCTTCTTTACATCAGAGAGGCTCTGTCTCTCTGAAGTGCTCCTTTTATATCCAGTCATGTTGCAAATATGTTGCTAATTAACCTTATTATTAGTACGATGCTCCCACAGTTGCTTTTTATTTGTGTCATTCGCTTTTCAAGACTTTTGTTGTCCCACTTTCAACATCTGATTTGTTGTTTATGTTCTATTGTCAATAAAATATGGCTTTATTTGCAAATCCTTGCATTTTGGTCTGATTTTTGTTTCAAATTGGAATTGGAGTTGTACTTATGGCAGACATTTGTAATAATTTGGTATACTTGCCTTTAATTTACATAGAAATCTTTATCTGAAAAGCCAGGCTTTATGCTTCTGTGCTATCGCTCAGTATTATGAAAAATGTTACCTAAAATTAAAGGCTGACAACATCACACCTTATAAGAAATATTTCAGGTGGACTTAATCTGACCTTCTCTAAACTTCTGAAGTCGCATGTTAAACTATTCAGTGTGGCCTACTGCATGACATGTTATTCTGTAATGAGATAATTAATGAGAAAAGAAAACAAAGGAATAGTCTGAATCATGACACAACCACAAACTGTTTTAGTTCTGAGAACTTGCATTTAAAGAGTCCTCTTCATCATAATGTTCACATTTTGACGTTATAAGGCCAAAAACACACCAAATATATGACAGTTTGTAGAGACATTGACATTTTATGTTATTGTAACTATTGTCAGCTTTTAAGAAAATAATCTAAGATGTAGGAGTTATCAGCGTACGATTCTACATAAATGCCTTAAATTTGTTAAATCAATATGAACTTTTTACATTTTCTGTAAATTTCACCTGAAAGTTGACTGTCCCCAACTTTTTGTGAGTAGTATAACCTGCTGGGAAATGTAGCCTCAGCTATCGCAGCTGCTTCCAGTGGACTTTATTCTAAGCATTTCTTTGCATCTTGCAGTATCTTCATTAGATTGACAGATGATTTACATTTTGCTACTGCATGTTTGAAAGCTATTCAAATCAATGCACTGCATTAGCCACCGTTTTCCTGGAAGAAGAGTCCCTTGTGACAAACAAATTCAAGAGATTCACTGCACATAACCCACTTCAATGTGCGCCACACAGCCCAGGAACCAGATATCATTCATTACTTTTCTTTTGCATTATGACATTACAAAGGATGTGGACATGCTGCTCGTCTATGTCTCATGCATTTAGCGTACATGCCCTGCTACGGGACATCTAAAGAACATCTGAGCATGTAGCAATGCACATTTTTGAAGTGAGGAAACAATCCAGAGTACGCTCATCAGGCATAAGAGTTCTGTAGTAAAGCCAGCAGCAGTCACATCACATGAGATATGTCAAAAGCGGTGGGTTGTGTTTTTTTCCCCCTTTGGGTGTGTGTCTGTGTGTGAGGAAAGTGGGGACGGGTGGGGGGGTGGTATGTTCACATCTGCTAAAGGTTGCATATTTTCTAATGTAAATATTCTTATCGATTGATACTTTCTTGCAAAACAGCTTACATTGTCTTTCTTTTTCTCCCCTCTAAGTCGGTGTCTTCAGAAACTTAGGCCAAATAGGTTAGAGCTACAGTACAGTTGTAGATAAACCTAAGGCAAATGAAAAACCTAAAAGTTCTTGTTTTGCTGTCAAGTTATCTAAAATATATCAAGGAAAAGTTTTGGTAAAGAACAAGTAAAAAAAATGGGAATGGGAGTGGTCTGTAATGACAGATTCCTCAAATCTTTTTTTTTTTTAATTGAGTGTAACAGTCCTTTAAAAGTGCACAAAAAGTGCTGAATTCACTAGTAATTACTCCAGACACTCACAGCCAGCATACGCTATCATAAGAGTAGCTCTTTCTCTCATTCTGTCTGTATTTGACTCCTACACACTGGTATCAACAGGAAAGAGTCAGCCAATGAAACTAATTGGGTGGTGTGTGCCTTATGAAAAGAACAGCCTGTACTGTCCTGGACTCCCTCCCACAGCTTTCTGACTGGCTGGCTCCTAAGTGGTCTGCTTTTCTTCTCTTTGCTGTGATTGGAGACAGGGAATGCCAGTAACTAAAAACTTTTTTTCCCTCTTTTTCCTCAGGACATACCCTTGTTGTTTTCAACTTCAGAGGCAGAGCTGGGCTGAAGGGATTCAGCATAGTCACCGACTGCTCTCTGGCGCTGCGTTTACACTCACTGGATTTTAGTCTGTGAATGTACCATTTAGTCTATCAAAGTATACTGACCCTCTTTGAATGGCAAATTCTCTTTAATGATTATTTCTACTGTAAAATGATATGCAAAAGAAATGCATGCTGATAAATATTTCCTCACTTGATGTTATAGTTGATGACACTCGTAATTTCTTTTCCTACTGGAACAATTACACCTCTCGGCTTTGTGTTAAGATGTATGATTGCAGTACTCGGTGTGCAAGTTTACACAGGAGGATCGCTTTACACTTAGAGTGCATGACTATGCAATCAAATATAATTTGCAGGTTTAATAATATAATAAATGCAAAAAAGCACAGGGCATAAAATCAATTATTAGGCTCAGTTTTGCAATTTATTTATTCATCAGAAAACAATGATGAAAATATATATACATATACAAAAATGGACAAAATGTTGCTTTGGGAAGCGATACATACACCCACAAAAAAGCACAACATAAATAAGTTAGTTAAGTTTCAGTGTTGTTTTTTTTTTTTTTAAAAAAAAGAAAGAAAGAAAAAAGCACACAGGTACACTTCAAAGTTTTACACCAAGTGAGGCAGTGTCACGTTGTTTTTCTGCCCTCACTTAGATGAGAAATGAATAGTGCAATTACATGTTCCACATGAATTCCACACCACAAACATAATTTGCTCTTTGATTCACATACTTGCATAAAAAGCCCAGTGCTTTTAACATATTTTACCTATGTTAACCTGGACCACGCTTAGTACGACGGGGGCAGGATATGTGACCCGTAAGTCACTAAAAATATATACTCATATACCTAATTTAAAAATTAATTCTAACTCTTAGGATTATTTGCAAATACTGTTAAAATTTTGGTTGGATATTGCTCAGCAGTCTAACTACTCTTTCAACCCTCCCACCCACCCACAGATTTGGAAAAAAAAGGCAGAAACTTTGGCAAACCCTCCTATGTAAGAAAAATAATAATAGGGCATTAAGAAATTGGGGAAAATTGTTAAAAATTGCATGTAAACTTTATCTATCATGGCTGTTCCCAGTTAGACGGACCCTTAACTTACAGTCTAGCCATCTGGGCCTTTGAGGAAGAGAGAGAAAAAAAGAGAGAAAGAGAGAGAGAGAGAAGAGAGAGAGATGGAAAATAAAGAAAAAAAGAAATATAACACTGGGAATATAAAGCCATAAAAAAGTGAAGACGTTTTGTTTCCACATAACCCTGACTTTTGAAATCTGCATTTTTAACTTACATCAGTTACCTGAATGATGATACAAATGACCACTTTAACAAAATATTTCTCTGTTGGAAATTGCACTGCAACTCCCAGAGTCAAATTTGCACACTCGTTTAAACACATTTAACAAAAGGTATGAAAAGCATATGCTTTCTCATGTGCTACATCTGAAACATAGGTAGTACATATACAAAAAAAGGATTAACAAAAAAAGGAACAAAAATCCATTTGCACAATGCTACATTGTCTGCTGCTTTTGAGGCAATTTGACTTTAAGTGAGTGCCAAAACTTTATAGTGTACATGTTCAGTGCTTGTGCAGCCTCTCCTCCGCCCTTCTTTAGGATAAGGCTGCTTTGTTTTCATTTTCTCTCCTCTGTCAGATGACGAGAAAGCCTACAGTATTCCACCAGCAACAGGTCTCGCTGCTCTGCAGGACGTAAAGAGGAAACAGATTGTTGAATGGTGCAATTCAAAGAGCATTCGCCTCTGCTTGATATCACACATGCAGACACTCACGCACAAAGGATAAAGTCATAGCTGTAAGGTTGTGGGAGCTTCGTACAAAAATAAATGCAACGCATGTGAGTTTTACGGGATGGTGATATCCTGCGTGCAGGGGAGCGATTGTTTACAACGTGCATGGATTAGCGATGCTGATTACATAAAATGAAATGAGTCGATCACGGAGGAAACCTTCCATTCAGAGTGCAGAGGAATGGTTTCTAACCTGGCACAGCTTTTCCTTTTTCAGGGGACCTCCACTTCGCTCTCTGGCCTGCTTGGTCTCTCGCCTGCAGCTGATATCGCCTGACTTCCTGCACCGTTCGACTGGTCTTCATCGTCGTCTTCGTCGGAGCGCGACCTTTTGCGCGGACGCTCGTGAGAGCAAGAACCTGGCAACCCCAAATAAATATAAAAATAAGTAAATGAGGGCGCAGGAAAGTTTGCAACTCTGCGTTAGAAAATATACCCTCTAGTAAACGATGCATATTTTTTTGAAAATATGATTATAAATAGGCCTACTTATATGCAAAATACTATACGGGTTTAGACATTTTTACTTTAAAAATGACAAAATAATAATTAAATGGCTTAAACTTAAAAACAAAGTGGATAATATACTGCAGACTGGACATGGCCGTTGCTTCGTACGTTTGCGCCACAGTGGCACCAAAGAGACTCGCACTTGAGCGAAAGAACCAAACGGAGAAAAAAAGAGTGTGACAGCCCTTACTAGGGCCAGCTTTCCTCACCTGAAGCTTCTGAGCGTCGTTTCCGCAAACCGTTCTTGTCTGGCAGGTGAGGCGTCTGCGTCCTCCTCGACTCCTCGTCCTCCTGTCGGTGGTCACCGTTGGGTGAGTCAGCCTCTCGCTGGGGCCGCCGATTCGTGTGCGGCGGCCTGAGATAAAATTCCGGTGCTTCGGTGTCCTCCTGCCACTCGTAATTACCAGGAGCGAGTGGCACGTCGTTCACCGGGTCAAAATTATACCGTTCCATAAAATCCTGCGCATTTTCCTGATTCAATGTCTCCACAAACCTCCGTGTCTCTTCTCGGTCAGGTGTACCGAAAAGCACTCGGCGAACCGGTCTGATGTTGTCCTGCTGCCGCGCATCCACCCTCTCCACAGTCGGGCTCGCATTAGAAAGGCGAACATCTGACATCTTGCTGCACATACGACAGGAAAAATACAAACCGCACAAACAAGGTCCAAACCCTTTCAAACTGCTATTTCCAAGTAGTATTCCTTTCAATTGCAAAGTCACAGGAGTGAAGCATGCATATTTCGCGCGTATCATCCAAATACGCGTAAAAATGTCTCCAAAAGGCGCACGGGGAGGGGGGTGGGGGATTTAACAGAGCCACTCCTGTCAAGTTCGTAGTAAGTCAGATGAAAACACCAGAAAAACAAGTCAAAACAGCTAACATGGCGTTAGAGGGAGCTATGGGTGAGGAAGAAGACTTGACATCAAGGACTAGGCTATTTAAACAGAGAAGGCGATTCGTCGCTCTCTGTTCTACTGTAGGACCGCCCACAGCGCTCGCTTAAAGTTGAACAGGGGTAACAACACAGTGCAGAGTCAGGGCTCCAGTCTCACGTAATTCACGGATTTCACACGCCACACAACCATTTTGTCAAGCGCTTAAAAGCACATTCAAAACACATAACCTAAAATAAAACTAAGCTATCACCCCAAAACCTCCTCGGTTCGTCGCCAATTGTTAACTTTAATTTGTTTATTTTTAAACAGCGACAAAATCCAAGTACTTTTTGGCTAAATATCCTCAGTTCTGCAAGACAGCGAGCTGTCCTCGCTTCAAGAGCACTGCAACTCGGTTTGCACATGCGCAATGTAGCCCTTGCAGTGGAGCCTGTCAGAAAACATTGGAGACTTTCTGTCGCTTCCAACTTCCTTTCTGAGAAATCATCGTGCGTTTAAACAAAGTCGAAATCATCGCACAGCCACACTTTTTAAACGATATGGATGGTTGTTTTGTCAGAGTACACTGGGAATGAAGAAATTCAGATTTTCTTCGAAGCGGCGCAATTCTAAACGCTGGAGACCGCCGTTTTAAACGAAGTCACAAAAGTTGGTTTTCACTATCAGTTTCAGATTTGTTTCCCCGTCTGAAACGAGGAAAACACAAATATATGAAATGGGAGCAGCTTTAATAATAATCCTGTTGTATTAACGTGTAATATAGGAAAAAGAGAAGCAAAGAGATGTAAAGACAATCACAAAGCAGAACGCAAATATGACGTGATAACTTACTCCGCCTCAGTCATAACTTCAGAGCTATGCAAACCTATACATCCTTTTATCCAGACGAATTTGTCCGATTAGCTGTTTGACTAGGAAGGTTGTAGTTAAAAATCCAAATAAGATAAGGTGTCATCTTTTCATCAGCAGCTGGTTTAACAAAACCAGGTCAGATTTTTTCAGATCAGATTTTTTTTGAGTCAGTCTTTATTTCATTGTGTGTTAGCACAGACTTAAGTGGGTCAAAACAAGCAGATAAATGCCTTCAATGTAAGACACGATAAGAAAACAAGAGGGGAAAAACAGTTGTATGTCGGTGCCCGTGGTAGTCCAAGGTCTTGCTCCAGGCTGGTATATTATCACATGCATCAATCATGAAATGACCATATGAGTGCTGACAGATATCACTGCTTGATCTGATTTGGTGTCACATAAACGGCACACTTGATTTAATCAGTGTAACTCTATTCAGCTACAGCTTTAAGGTCACTATGGGACACTGAGGCACTCAAGTGAGGTTTTATCCAGGAAAACAACAAAAGCAGTGGCAATTAACAGCTTCAACTTTGCCTCCAATGACATCAGTTCATGTAGAACGCTTTTGTCATCGTTGGCACTCTGCCTATCACTGTCAGACTTTGGCACTAGTGCCATAGGGTTGATTTGCATGCTTCGCTGGGTGTAATTGCTCATGTGCGCTTAGTCTTTAAACACCGAGGAAATGAAGGAACGCTAAGCTTTGAAAATACTTTGAAATCTGCAACAAATCCGCCTTCAAGGTTCTTAGTTTGCATCTTTGAAATATTCCAGAAATCTAACAAGTCTTCAAGGCAAGAGTCCTCATTTTTTTGTTTTATGCACATTCCAGAGCTGGATAAGCATCATGTAAAAAGTGCATAAAGCAAAAAAAAAAAAAAAAAAAAACAACCCCAGCATTACCCCAAGAGTTTAGTGTCCCAATGCACACTCTCTAGCAAGTGTCATCTGCATTCCTCTGCAGCATTAGCCAGTAAAAGGAGTGGGCCTGCTTTAAGGCCATGCTGTTTCAATTAACCCTCGCAAAAGACTCAAACATCTCGTGATAAATACACCCTGGCCATCTGTTATATAGATGTTATCGCCAGGATCACACTTAATCCATAACGTGTTTATGCTGCTGTAAACTGCACACAGCTCTGTATGGAGTGATCCTTGAACTGGAAACAGATTTCGATCACTCTGATTAGACAGGAAAGTGAAAAATGAGGCAAGAGAGCACCTTGTTGCGGTCTCACACTTATTACCAAAGCTTTAAAGGGATTGTGGTTTTCACACTCAGAAACATAAGGACTCCTACTTTTGTAGCCAAAAGCAGTGGCACAAAATTGTAGATCATTTTTTGCATTAACCTGGAAAAAAGGCACTCAACAATGGATATGCTGCATTAATCAAAAGCTCTGAAACACATACATGTACAATATGAATGTAAAGATCTCATATGCCTGTATGATACCGTTAAAATTGTTTGTTAGAGTTCAGGGTTGGTGCAGTGAGGTGTAAATTCCTCAAGTTCTGCAGGGAATGATGCAAGCCTGTTATCCAGTCACAAAAACACAATTTAGTTACTGTTACTACAAAGTATGAGTCATCCATGTGAGTTGTAACATTGTTTGTGCTCACCAACCCAGCTGCACAAGCATGAAACTGATTCTAGTGCTTTACATACAGACCGATAGCTGATTACTAATTAACAAACCAAAACAGGCATAATTTGAAGCTTGTTAACAATAACACATGCTGCTTTTCTTTTTTTTTTTAATTTACTTTTTACAATAAAGAAATACCATCCAGAATGATACAACGCTCAAAAGTAGCTGCCTCAAGTATGAACCAGTGTTTTTCTAGTGGATACTTTTAGATTAAAAATTAATCATCCTGAGCAACACTAACAAAACAAATGCTGCTTCTCTCAAAATATGTTTTTTCAGCAAGTTGCAACTGGCTGATGTGGATTAGGAATACAGGATAGGCATGGTTTATTCATTTTATGACTACATGCATCTCCTGAGGTGTTTGTTGCAGTCTGGAAAGTTGCTTATGGACCTCTTGCATCAGCAAACAGCATCATTTGAACTCAGCTTCTTTTTTGCCAGCTCAGTCTGAATCTGATGGGGAAACTGGTCCAAGTGTTTGTTCACACACCGCATGCAGAACCTCTTGGTGTAGAAGAGACTGCAGTCCTGTCAAAAGGGATGAAAAGCAAGCAGTAGGGGTTAAGATTAACAGAAGCCCCGGTCACGTTTAATCAGTGGCGAAAAACACATTTTTTGCAATGTTTTTGCCAAAATACAAATGAACTGATTTCAAGTTTCATAGTCATTGAGCGCACACATGCCATTAGAAAAGAAAGTAATCTCAGGAAAACATCAAAACCACAGGTTTTTCTCCAGTGATTTGTAGGGTGATTTCATGCTAAGTGGTACACTATAACAGGAGGAGGATTTTCAAGCCAGAGGACATTGAGTTTAGGCTTGCAATGCCAGCAGTGGGGGCGTCACATAATCTTAGCAAGACAGATTTTGCCTGCAGAAACAAGTCGACATTTGTGTATCCAGGTGTCAATAGTGTGATAAAGTAGTAAGAACGAATATTTAAAGGGATATTACTCGTATAACTATGTAAACTACAACAGCAGGCATAAGCTCTGCACATAAATAAAATCCTACTTCAATAAATATGTATCAGGTGATAAAACGAGGCCTTCCTCTTTTTAATTTTTGTAAGGGATATCATCAGATTATTAGTCCAAATTCAAAGTCTTTGCTACTTTTTACCACATGGTTGACATTACATTTTTAGGGCCGTTACTTGCAAATATTAAGAAATCTTACCGATCCAACACAGACACACACACTGCACAGGCAGCAGGTGGACCCCAACACTAAAAACTTTTCCTTGTCTGGACTGAACGGGTCCTTGGTCACAAAGCACTCCTCGAGCAATCTGATGGGTGACAGAAACCGGGACCACGCTAGATTTTAAGTTTATTCTGCTTCCTGTAACTTAATGCCATATACCAAGTAATAAATGGTTTGTTTCCCTGTCAGAGCGAAACATTACACGCACTTACGTGCAGGTTACATTAACGTTAGCTGATGTGCTAAAAGCTAATGCTGCTCATGCTAAAGCTTTAGCACCAGGGTTGTCTCACGTGAGCATTTAGTTTAACTTTGACTTACACAATAGCTCTGGTGTTTGGTGGTTTCTGGCCGTAGTAAGTAAAGGGGCTACTCAAACCACACAACTGGCATGTAAATATTTTTTCTGGGTTTTCACTCGTAGTTTGCTCCATTCTTCATAACAAAAAGTTTGTTCCCGGTTGTCGTTTCCAGCCAGGCCACTCATTGTGTTTTGCGAGTCATTAGCGCCCCCAGCTGGAGCGGGGGAGTAAAACATCAGGCTGTAAATGGGGGATAAATACCTTTACATGTGTTGGAGACAAAGTCAACGAAGCAATACCAAGATGTTTTGACCCCGTACAGAAGAGGAACGGGTTTTGTATTTTTATTAGTTTTTCGATGCTGTGGTTGGTACCAATATAGCAAGAGGACCAGGACCAGGCCCCCAGAAATGAATTATTCCCAATAAGAGAGAAATAGGCGTACATGAACTAAAGTTACAAAATTAAACAGCCCCCAAAATACCTGCTATTCTTCAAATCATATAAAATTAGTAATGGTTTGATGGTTCTGTCTTGTTAATTTGGGCTGTCTGGTCCCTAAATATCATGTATTTTGGGATAAACCAAAAGAATGTACAAGATAGACCAATAACAAACATTATATTTCAGGGGGATTTAGAGCATCTTCACATGAGACTTTATCATAGTGAGTAAAACAAGAAAATTAATAAAACTGTCTGAATAAGGCAGTTAATTTAAACATATTACATACAAAACTTAGTTAAATATATTAGTTTATTTCATGCTGCTACATAACATCCTTTCTTTAATTGAAACATACAAAGCAATTATTTTGATCGGTTTTATACATCATAAAAAACATAAGCTACCTCATTATGACACAAAACAGTTGTTCAAAGTCAAATTAATTACTTTGCACAAAATAAGGCAATATGTTCCTTTACTTTCTGCAGAGTCACAACTCCCTTTCACCTAGTTTACCATATTCTTGTCATATTTACAAAATGCCACATAAACTACTGAAACATATTATTCTGTTTCTAGTGAAAATATTCCACACTAGGAATATGAAACTTCACAGATAATGAACAGTTTTCTACAAAATTTGGAGAAAAAAGGTTAAAAGTAGGATAGCATGTTGGCTTTGTTTAGAGTATGACTTATAAATATACAACACAGAAAACTACAGTATACTTAAAGGATGTCTTCTTACAACAAATAAAAGCTACGTTAGTTAAGTTCATCTTGTGGTCATGTAAGAAAATATAAAAAAATTCTCAAGTCATGTAACCGAAATTTATGGCACATTGATTTGCCCGATAATATGTTAATGGCAGGAAACAAAAAGAGGATCAACCATATGAATAAACGTTGGTGTTTCATGTTCTTGACCTTAAGTGGTTTCAGTGCATGCATGACTTCAAGTGTCATATGAATACAAGTAAGTCATTTCAACAGCAATGCAAAACTGCACAGTAAGCTACCGGTTTAGTTTTTATCCAGTAATTGTTTAAAAGGCTCCTCAAACTATTGCATCTGCAGTTTGCAGAAATCAGCTTATAATCTATTCACATATGGTGTAAGTGATAAAAGATCTATTGCATAGTCCTCATTGACTGAAGCAGCCACAGTATCCACAAGTTTCTCCCTCTAAATTGATCAAGATCACCTCAGTGGAAAATAGCTTGTTATGAATTTAACATTAAGTTAACATTATCAACACTAACTATAACATTTAGTAACTTGTCAGTACATATCCCTGTATATTTCTTGGAGGAGCGGGTGCAGCGACGTGTCCTCTATTGTCTTGATTTCCTGAACCAGCTGTGCATGCTCTGTGACCAGCTCCCTAAGGTCAGCCAGTTTCTGCAGCAGTCTGGGGAAGAGGAAGGTGTCATCAGGGTGGTTGGCCAGCAGGTGGAGCCGCAGTGCCTGAACAATGCTTTCCTGCAGCTGCTCCACCAGAGGTATGTCCACAAGGCCTGGACGGTCTGAAAGGGGGGAAAAAAGGTAAATGAAGAGGAACGATTTGGTTTTCTTCTAAACTTTTAATTTTTTTTGGGAATTAATCTGTCCCATAAAATTTAAATGACCTCCACAGCAGATGATAGCAGCTACGAAAAGTGCCAGGTCACTATCATCCAGGTCCAGCGAGTTGAAGCGTGTGGCAAACTGGAATTTCGGCTCCATCATGTCGCTAAATGGTCGCCGGAGTCTCTTAAGGAACTCCCGGGTGATGAAGCCTCCCCCGCGGGCCACCAGCAGGCCATCTTTGTTCATACATGAAGCCAGAAGCGTGAAAAGGGCTTCATAGACGCCATATTTCAATAGTGTCACCTAAAGATAGATAAGAAGGCCGTAGCATCACCGAGGCACGTCTTCTTCACTTCAAACATGAATTAACAGGGGAACAGATCAAATTTAAAGCGTCTCATAGCCCACCTGATCGTTCAAATCCAAGCTCTGGAAGCCAGGGACGGCCTTGGCGAACTCTGTTAGCTCTGTGACTGTCTCCACCGACGTACTCTGGCAGCAGTAGAAGAGCCTGGCTTCGGCTTCCCTCTGCTGGAGCTCCTCACACGTCACGGAGGGAATCAGGCCACCAACTTGCAGGTCACTTTCAGACACTGAATACTCACCCTTTACCATATAAACCGCTAACGTCCTTTCGGCCAGCTGGAATGTCTCCATGTCATGAATGATGAAAGGCTGTTGGTAAAGATGGAGGAGACCATGACTGGAGGTGATGCAGAGGACAGACACACAAAGTAAAGAAGAGTGTCACACTATCACTTTACCGGCTGGTTGGCCTTTCCGGTGAGAATAAGCCGAGCTTTCGTCTTGTTCATATTGAAGTTCTTCATGTAGGCTTCGTGTATCTGCCTGATCAGAATCTTGTGGTCAGCCTTAATGGGACTTTCTACATCCTTCTCTACTACTTTGCTTTCCTCCTTGAGCTTCAGCTTCTCTGCATGGGGCATCCGACCAAACCGGATGGCTGGTGTGTAAAAGAATCAAAAATAAAAAAATCTTCATAAGGATTTTATGGAGGATTAAATACAGAGTCATCAGATTAACCCTTGTGCAGCCAGTAAATGTTTCTAAATGAAACAAATCTGGTGCATGCTGCTCTGTCTGCAGCAGAAGGCCAATGCAGTAAACCCAATGAACTCTCAGCAGTCAGAAAAAGCGACGGGCCAGATGTGGCGCAGTATGCATGAGGGTTTCCCAAGTGTCAATCCGACTGCAACAGCACGTTTCTATAAATATCCAGTCAATGTAAAGCATGTTGAACTGGAGCTGAATCAAAGAAGGACATGGCCTTCTGTTGTAATGAATACATGCTGCAAGGACCAAGGACAGTCTTACTTCAGTTGTAAGGAACTGCATTCACCAACTTGGGCTACATCATGATACATGATACATCATGGGCTACATGATTGATTTGTTGGTCTTTTTTTATTCACTTAAAAAGTCTCATAGAAAATCATGTGGGGTCTAAAAAGTGTATCTTTTTATCAATATCCTACAATTATTTGAAAAAATTCAAAGAAATTATTATTTAAAATTTTTTAAAATAATTATTGTTAATTAAAAGTTTGTAAAATATTTATGATACCAAGATTCAGAAAAAAAGAAGTCTTGGAGAGATATGTTTCAGTGTACAGAGTGGGTTTTTAAATTAAAAGATTAAAAATGTATGATTTAGGTTTGAAAAAAATGTTAAAGTTGCTATGATGAGGAAAAATAATGAAAGATGTTTGTTTTGTTCTGTGTTTCTGTAGGTAAATAAAGTATCATTTGGAAATTGGCATCATGTTGACACACAACTGTTTTCTACTTAAATTTGATCATATGTTTGGTTTTAATACTTGTTTGTTTTAAGAGGTGCAGATTATACATGACCAGTCAAAAGTTTGGACACACGTCCCCGTAGGGTAGTGCTATTAGTGCATGTCATGCTGTACTTGGCATCACTGTCCAAGCTTTGGCTGTTAGACAGATGGACTTATTTAACTTAGGAATACTTTGGTGTGCAGAGGAGTTCATGGAGGAGTCAGTGACTGCAAAGTGTCCATGGCCTGTAGCTATAAAACAATCCCATTCATCACCTCACCACCACTGTGCTTGCCAGTTGGTATGAGGTGTTTGTGATTAGAGATCATTATGGTCAAACATCTTCACTCATTGTTCCACCAATTTTGTGGTTTATTTCTTGAAACTGTCCCAAAAAAGTCACACTTGCTCTTTTTCTGATTACACGATCATGAACTTTGTCAGAAACGGATTGAAGCCTGTAGAGTTTGACTTGTAACTCGTGGGTATTTGGGCAATTTCTGAGAGCTCTGTACATTAAATGAAATGAAATTAAAATAAATGAAGTAAGATTCAATGGAATAGAAATAATTACCATTATGTGACATGCCCACAGACAGGCACTTGTGGAATCTGCAGTACTGGCACTTGTTCCGGTTCTTCTTTAGGATTTTGCAGTTGCGTTCACATCTATCATACTCCAGCTTCAGTCTGATGGTCCTCCTAAAGAAACCCTGATTCAGACAAAGAGACATCACCCATTTAGCCATTTCTTATACATTTCTTTATAGTCTGCATTTTCTCTTTGTCTGGGGTATACAGCTCTGAAGAAACCCAATACCAATTCTCAAAGATTTACGAAGCAAGACTAAGCTCTATATACAGCTGATTGTGGCAATCGTGTCATGTTTATCCCAAATATGACTCCAGGTTGTTCTTATTCATTTTAAAAGTGGCAACTTGTGCCAGAGTTTTCACTTCACCGTGCTCCAGATGTTTTCTATCTATGAAAGGTCTGGACTGCAGGCAGGCCAGTTCAGCACCAGGACTCTTCTCCTGTGAAGCCAAACTTTGTGATGGATGCAGTATGTGGTTTAAGATTGCTGAAATCTGCATGGCCTTCCCCGAAAGAGACATCTGGATTGGAGTTTATGTTGTTCTAAAACCTCTAGTACATATCAGCATCGATGGAGCTTCACATATGCAGAGTCTTTGCAATTCTAATTGAAAAAAAATTTATAAATACATAAAAATTGTTCTATGGTTTTAGACAGTTTTTCACAGATTGGTGAAACTCCGCTCAGCTGTTGCCAATTAATCCAATTATAAGTCAAATCTTTCTCCAGTTGTTTTTCCATTTATGCTGATTACTTTTCTAGTCTTCTGTTGCCCCTGTTCCAATGTTTTTGAGACAAGTTTCTTAAAATAAATTCCAAATGAGCCAACATTTTCCATGCAAAGGTCAATGTATTAATCTCAACAGCTGATATGTTGCTTATGTCAAATTGGGAATAAAATTTGGATTGATAAGATCTGGAAATTATTATATTGTGTTTATTTATATTTTACACAACTGAATACTGGACTGGGCTGTTTTTAAATGTAGAAATATACAACAAATTTCACTTTCAAAATCTGTTATTCAGAGAAGTCCAAAATCTAAGCTTTAGAGCTGACATTGAATATAAGCATCCATATATGTACATCCATAATTGTAATGTTACACATTACAAATGTGTGTTTAACCTAATTTAAATCTGTATTACTGTGTTCAAAGTGAACCAAACATTATGTATATCCTGGTGATGTGCAGCCCAAAATGGGAGTTGATTAACTTTTTGTATGGATGGCTGAGGAATTTAAAATTTCTAAAGTTATAGCTATGAATATGTCCCATGTTTGAGATTGTGCAGTAAATCTCAACCTTTCCGAGGAAAAGCCCCAATTGGGCAAGACAGCCTACAGCTCTCCGACAGAAACGGAGGGCGCCGGGCCAACACAAGCTAACAGATGTCACACATGTGCCAAACCATATGATCCTCTGTTGTACACTCACCCACACACACATCAATGAGAGTCCTGTCAGGACGCTTTTCAACCCTCACTGTCAAGTAGGAAATATGAATTTTCTGGCAATATATCTCGAGCTACATGCTCATGGAATTCATCAGCCTTCATGCTGCTCAACATCCGGGCTGCATTTATGTTGGGGAGCAGTTTCGGCACATTACTATCAAAAGGTTATTATGTGCCACATATCACTTTTCGTGTCATTCTAAAACAAATGCATCTGGTTTTGTGGGAGAACTGGGTGAAATCTTCATGAATAGGGGTTAATGGGGAAGCTTTGAAGGCCAAAAGCGTGTAGCGCAGCACCATATGACAGTAATAAGAAAGGTATTACATGTCAACAGAGCTGAGCAAGGAGGAAAAACAGATGTGTCAGGTTTACAGCATACATGTCCCGGCATGTCTGTGTATGGGAGAATAAACAAAGCCAGAGGCCAGTATAGATGTATTATGTGTGGGATAAGCAACAACACTAATAACGTAAGGAAAGACGTGTATTGTGAAATACTGGAGTGAGAGCAAAAGGTTTATCTTTCAATTCTGATAATGTCTCATAATACCATCGGCATTCATTCCAACCTATCACAGCACACAGGCCTCACACTCCCAGTGTTGAGCTCACCTCTCTTTAACTTGAGTTGTTGAAAATGATAACCAGAGCCCATCCAGCGCGCAGGATTTTTCCATGATATCGTGCAACAGTCACCAGCCAGAGACACAAGCAACAGCGAACCAACCTCTAACAAGTGCCCGGGAGTTCCACGTCATCGCGGCTGTGATTTAAAAAGCAGCAGCTCTCTGACACACCGGCGGCTGCACGCCAAGAAAGGTAGCTGTCCCGAGTCGGAAAGATGAACACTACTAGTAGTGATTCTAATAAATTAGATGCGAGTCATAAACCAAACCCAGAGGGACGCTTTGCCGTAAATTTCACAGATGTGCATTGCGCAAAAACCTGGACAGATGGATTCAAATTGTGAAACATTATTCTCCTGCTTCAAAATGCCAAAACAACCCAAAAATCTGGAGCTTAGCGTTTCACTAACCTGACCCGACTCTGGATTGCTTGATAATTGTTGCTGATGAAGAGAAAATTTTAAAGGTGTGAACATAGTGGTTCCAAACAGGAGGTCCCTGATTGTTATTAATCCCTATTTGGCTAAATGTTGTTAATTTAACTTTGGCTTTAAAAAAGGACAGGACTCAGCCAAAATCCCATATTCATGGTGAGAATCTCACATTTGAAAGCATAAAACCAAGCATAGGTCCGTGGGTTTTTAGTATTTGCATGAAGGGCATCTTCAAAAAGAAAGTGGTTGGGAACCACTGCTGTACGACGAGGTCACATGACTGGACAAACACTGCGGTGATAATCCTCAATGGTTTTAACACACTCAGATCTGATGTTTGCAGTCTGTGGTCTTAGTTACACAAAGTTCTCAAAGTTTGTAATGCGCATTTTTACACTCTCTAAAATTTCAAGAATTTAAATCTTCTGCCACAGACAAACTGCCTTAACCTGATTAAAAACCTTCTTTTGAGTTCCTGAAACTTTATTCTTCCTTTTAAATGACAGAGCGAAGGGTAATATTACTAATAAACACAGCAGTGCCGTGTGTCAGTCTCAGCTCTAAATATGCAAGAGGTGGCGGTGAGAACCAAGGTCAGTGTGTACCCCAACTCACATGACCCACCTGCGTGTGTCTAAATATTTCCACTAGCCTCGAGGTCAGGCACCTCTGCATGACAGCCTTTGTATGTGTTTGGGTATTGCTTGTTTTTTTGTACTGCACAGATGTGTGTTTGTGAAGTTTTTCCCCTTTGGTAAAGTTGGCCAGCAACATGCAAGGACACTAAAGACAACATGATCTGTCCTCATGTTTACATATTTGTAAGGCCCTTATCTCCTCACAGTGTAACTTGTAAATTTACATTTCTCACCTTGCAGCCCTCGCATGCATGCACTCCGTAGTGGAACCCTGAAGCTTTGTCTGAACACACCCGACACTCCAGGTTTAGGGAGCTGAGGTTCTCCTCTGGGCTTGCTGCTGCTCCACACACTTCTGACAACGGACTGGAGGCTGGGGTCAGAGTGTCTGCAGCAGAAAGAACACAACAGCATGGTATTTAACTAGAATCTCCTTCAATGAGCCTGTTAAATGAAGACACAGCTAAAAGTTTGTTATGATCTGTTTTACTGGTTCATTTCTGAATTAACAAGGTAATTAATTTGTTGGTAGTGCTTCATTTCAACAAATCTTCTGTTCCTGCAAACATGACCCCACTTGGACTCACCCAATGTCATGGAGCTCTTCAAATCCGACCCAGTGCTCTGGTACTCTGGGAAATCAAATCCCAGTGTGTCATCTCCAATAGACTGGGAGATGTCAGGAAGATCTTCTATCAGGTCTCCACAGAGTGGACTGCCAAGGAGGGAATCCCCCAGGGGGGATGGGGGACCGTAGAGATCTGCTGCCATCGTAGTGATCAGGGGCCCAGACATGAAGAGGGGACCCCTCATTTACCTGACTGCAATAGGAAGGCAAAGTTAGCATGGATACAGAAGACTCATCCAACTTTTTCATTTAAGATGTGGCAATCAGCAACGAGATATTAATTGAGGCTCCCATTGGATCCCACGTCTTTTTCAGCAAATCCTGCGCATGCTTGATCAGATTAAACCTCAATGCAATTAACTCTGTCATGGTCCTCCAATCGTTTAGGAACAGCCTTTGAAGTGTGTAAGGGTGCATTACTCTCCTAGACGAGGCCACTGCCATCAGGGAATTTCAGAAATGTGAAGGGGTGTAAGTCCTCTTTAGCAACGCTAAGAGTGGTGGAACAAATCAAAGTAGAGTTTTTATTAGAGATGTTCCGATGCCATTTTTTCCTACCGATACCGATACTTGGTATCGGCCGATACCAATTACCAATACCACTATATTATAAAACAAATGTCATAGTACACCTGCATAACTGCGATATGATTAGCATTGTGGTAAGTCCTGGCTCAGGTTAAACTCTTTGTAAAACATGAATGAATACAAACTAAAGCCATTTATCTTCAAATTTAGTCTTGCTGGTGGGAGTATTCAGTGTGAAATACTGCCACACCGCTGACATCATTACTATTAGCTCTTTGTGTAACCGTCTAAAACATTAGGCTGCAGACGGCGGCACAGTGAAACTGTTTTAAGAACAATAAAGAGCTGTGTCAGAGCTAATAGAGCTATTCAGTAAATACACTTATTTTCATAAATTATGTGGTATTGAATTGCTACCTGAACTCCAGTACTTCGCCGATACCGATACCAGAATTTTGGGCAGTATCGGAGGCATTTCCGATACCGATACCGGTATCAGAACAACTCTAGTTATAATTCTACGTTTGCAAGTCTAGAAAGCAGCTCCTTATAATCTAGTTTAGTCCTGTGTTAATGTCGATGCACATTTCCAATAACTAAATAGGACTACTTTATATGAGATGCTTTTATTTGCACTTTGCCTTTTTCTTATTTTATATCTCTATTGTCATTGTGAGGATGTTGTTGAAATGAAGGGCTCTTATTTTAATTATGTGCTGTTCTGTTTTTCAGTCTTGAATCCAGCACACAGCTCGTGCTTTATCATGCAGCTAGAAGCAGACCATGACCGGCACCACTGGAAATAAATTAAAGAACAACCTTTGTAGACGCTTGAAGCTCTTTCTTTACCAACTTTTGATCCATAGAAGCAGATGGTTTATGTTAAGGCGTGGCATATTTTCATGGTTGTGTATCTCAATATTAATAATAATAGTAATGATAAAAATAATAGATTTTATTTATAGTTCACTTTACATTTAAATGAACCCTATTAACCCTGTTATTTTCCGTGCAACCATGAGCTGAACGGACACGTCGCAATACGTCTAAAGGGTCGCATCCCTGAAAATGTTCATTCTTCCCATGGCTGAGGGGACAGAGCTGATTGGTCAGGAGATGGTGTTTTCTATTTATCCTGAACTTAACCTGCTCTGGTTAGCTGTTGCCATTGTGATGCATCCCAGTAAGACGTTTACCGGCTTCGTAGTCCAGGCCTCTGACACCCGGCAGGTGTTTCTGCAGGTTCGAAGTAGGGCTGGGCGATATGGCCAAAAAATAAAATCTCAGATTTTTTAAAACCAAATCCGATTTTCGATTTTAATCGATTTTCTTTAATCTTCCTGTTTTTTTCTTTAAAACAGAACACAAATATTACATTTTATGGGAAAACATGCTTTTACTTCAATCACCCATTCAGGAAGTTGACCTAAATTCAAAGTGCAGATATTTTAAGTTGTGAAACAAACTTGTAAAACAAGCTGGCAGGCCCTGCCACTGTAAAC